>JAQZBX010005658.1:0-54760 GCA_029593785.1 Cabassous unicinctus
ATTTTATCTCAAAAAACTCCTCCTAATTTTGTAAGTTTTTATAATTTGGATTAATTTTGTACTTTCATAACTTCTCTTTTACTCAGTGTAAATTATAGGTTATAATTTTGAACTTTTTTGGCACAACTATGATTTTATTATGCTTAGCAATGTTTTACTCTTCTTCATAATCCATATTTCTCTCAAATCAATTTTATTGATGTATAATTTACATACTATAGAGCACCAATTTTAACTGTAGAGTTCAATAAGATTTGGAAATATGTATATCCATGTTTCCACCACTACGGTAAGTTATAGAACATTCTGTTCTGACAAAAATTTCCCCATGTTTCTTTATATTCTATCTCCCCCATAACTTGTCTAAGTCAGCCTCTAATTTACTTTCTTTTTGCTCACCATTAGTACTTGATGTATTGAAATTTCTAGAATTTCATATAAATGGAATCATGGAATATGAAGTCTTTTGTTTTTGGTTTCTTTCTGCATATCATTTTTCAAATTTTCTTCATGTTTTTGTGGCTATAAGTAGCCCATTTCTTTTCTTTGAATAGTCATATTCTCCTGTATGAATTGTGTGGTATAAGTATATATTTCTCCCAAAGAGTGGAATTGTTAAATGACTTTCCAAACTGTTTGTATCATATTTCATTTCCCCTAACAATGAATGTGATTTCCAGTTTCTCCACATCCTCACCAATAGCCATTCTTTAATTTTTTCTTTTCTAGTGGGTGTGCAGTATTATCTCATTGACATTTCACATCGTGTTTACCTGATAACTAATGATGCTAAATGTTTTTTCTTTTGCTTATTTGCCATTCAAAGATTTTCTTTTGTGAAATGCCCCTTAAAATTTTTGATTTTTATTTATTTATTTTTATTGATTTGCAAGAATTTTCTAAATGTTCTAGATGATTGTCCTGTGTCAGTATTGGATTCCAAATGTTTTATATCACGCTGTGACTTACTTATTCATTTCTCTAATGATATCTTTGATAAGATGATCCATTTCTAATTGTGCATGTTGTGAGGTAAGAATTGCATTTAATTTTGTTGTTCCAGCACAGTTTTTTAGAAAAACATTCATTTCTCCATTAAAATACTTTGATACAATAGTGAAAAAATCAATTAATCCACTATTTGTGGGCTTATTTCTATAACTCTATGGTATTACTTTGATCTATATGTCTTTATTTGTACCTATACTTCACTGTCATTATTATTATGGATTTATGATAGAGCTGTATAGTATTTTAACTGTTGAAAAATTTCTTCTTTTCAAAATGATATCGAATATTCTAGGCTCTTTGTATTCCCATGTTTTAGAATCACCTTGTTAATGTCTATAAAAAAATGGAAATTTGACTTGATCTGCACTTATAGGTAAGTTTGAAGAAAATTGACATATTAATAATATCTAGTCTTTAAGTGGGCAAGGTATAGACTTCACTTTTTTAGGACTTTTTATTCTTATTAATACTTTATAGTTTTAGATATATAGATAGGCCTTATCTATAATTTGTTAAATTTATCTCTAACTAATTCATATATTTTTGATGCTATTGTTAAGGGTAATTATAATTCCATTTCTAGTTGTTTCTTGTTTGTGGTGTGTTTTCTGAGCTTTATTGCATCTATCCACCTTTGGTGTGGACTTCCACTTTTATTGATCTCTGTTGTCTGTTTCCTGCTTAATTTTAAACCCACCTGCAGTAGTTTCTCATCAATGCAAGATCCTGTTATAGAAGAGAGCTCTGATGGGCAAGTTTTGAGAGTTCATAAGGGATTGAATGTTCCAGCCCTGCAGTCCTTACCTATAGTCCTCTTGAAGACACTTGCTATTTGTCCTTTCCATTTTCAGCTGTTGTCTTCATATTTGCTTGCTCTGCTTTTTTCAGTGAATACCCATTGTCTATGTTGATGTTTACCTGTTCTCAAGTGCAAAGAAGGCTTTTTGCTTCTTTTTTTCTCTCACACAGTTGTTGATGCAATGAAGTTCTTGTCACTCTTTGTGGTTTGTTCTCAGTTGCTTGTATTTTGGGCTAGTGGCATACATTGCCACCTACTTTTGTTTGACATATTGTCCATGGATTTCTGATTGTGCTATCTAGCTACTCTCTCTGAAAAATTACACTGCCATTATGACATCTTGCCATAAGCCTCCCCAGAGGAATCATATTTGACTCAGAGACTCCTATTTACAGGATTGATGTGAGCTTTTGATATCTGAAGGTAATTTCAGGTACTCAAAGGAGTATTTGAAATAACTTGGATTTATAAGTTACAGTCATTCACTCTAGTAGCACATTTAAAACCTAGTTTTCATATAAAACATGATTTTATCTCAAAAGTCTTGTTTTTATTAGCAAACCTAATATTAACATTTGTTATTTTCATTAGCACCCCAATAAATTTAATAACATATAAATTATTTTTTCACAAGGAATTATATTAATGATCTTTCAAAGTAAATGATACAGATGAAATATCCTTAAATCCTCCCATTTGCCACCTTAATCAATACAATTCCCTGAAATAAATATACCTATATGTATTCCTTCATATTACTACAGATAACTGATTGAACAATCTTATATCCAAATCAGAAAACCTACTTAAACTTACTTAATATCCCTTATAAAACTAAGTACATTATGAGTCTAATAAATCTAATTTATTTATATACATAAACTTTACTAAAATTTTCAGATCTATTCCCAATTTATTTAAATAATCTGGTATATTTCTACCTAAAAACCCAAACATAGCAAAAAATTTACTTTATAAGTTATTATCAAGATATTTCTCTTTCATATCTCTAATATGTAAACTTCCTTTAAAGCCATTAGCATTTTAATACCACACATATCATTCCTAAATTTAAAATTAAATTATTAAAATGAATGGATTTCATTTACTTTATTGCATCTATTTTAATTATAAATCACAACAGGGATGAAAAGATAGGTATTTGTGAAGGATACAAATTTACCATCATAAAGGAGTTTGATTATTGAGTCTACAATTCATGACTACAAAATCTAGATAGGCTGAGGATGTGTATTAATCAGGATTTTAGACTATATTAGAACTTGGCCTAATATATAATCAGGATGATCTGCTATTTTGGAAATACTGAGGAATTTTTATAATTGTTTCCCTAAAAAGGTATAGCAGTTTGAAGTTCTTTTATGAATCTCTAAAAGAAAATGATTATGTTTTAAACTAATCCATTACTGTGGGTGTGAGACCCTTTTGTGGGCCTAAGTCAGTGAGGCATGACTCAGGTTGAGTCTCTGCCCTCTTGCTGGGTCTGATATAAATGGAGACACAGAGAGAGAGACACAGGAAAAAGAGAGCTCTGCTATTTTTTTAGCCTGCATGTGAAAGGAGGACTAAAAGATTGCTAGCAGCCAAAGCTTAAGCATTAAGGCCCAAAAGGCTGGGCCCATGGAGCAGTACAAGGTTGAGGAGCTGAGCCATATGCCTGAGAGCTCATACCTGAACTCAGGAAAAAAGCGGATCAGCTGAGACTGAGAGAAGGGTTCTGGTAAGACAAGCCCTATACCTAGTTGCCCACAGCTGTGGTTTGGGAGATAGTATATTCTGGAGGGGGAGGCAGAGACCTCGGGAGAGATCATCCACCATCTTGCTTTACCACATGCCAACATGCCAGGATCAACAATAGCTGACTTTGGTTAGAAAGCACCTTTGACAGTACCTTGATTTGGATATTTCACTGCCTTGGGAACTGTAAATTTTTACCCCAAATACGTCCCTTTTATAAAAGCAAACATATTTCTGGTACTTTGCATCGGCAGCCCTTTGGCAAACTAAAACAGGATTCATTCATAGACTTTAAAAGAATTTGGTTTCACAACTTGTAACTTCTGAGTTCAGGTGATACCTGTACACTATTTGTTCCTCTGATTTATGTCAATGGAAACCTACCCATTTATCTAGTTTGCAGCTAACCCTTTTCATTATGTTATTACAATCCTTATTTTATATAATCATAAAAATATTTAATATTTTCTCATTGGTGTTCATTCTCAACTTTAGTAGGGTTTAATTAAGATTAAAAAAACACCCATTTTAAATGTCCAATTGGATGAGTATTGACCAATGAATATACCTGCAAAACCACATCCATCAAGACATAGAACATTTTCATCATTCACAAAATTATCCTCATGTCCCTTTGTAATCATTCTCCTACTTGAGACCAGCATGAGGCAAAAACCAATCTGCTTTCTTTCATTATAATTAACTTTGAGTTTTCTAGACTTTTATATAAATAATAGCATACAGTTTGTGCTCTTTTGGATCTGCTTTTTTTATTCAACAGAGTGTTTTTGGGAGCCATGTACATTGTGGAACCACTGTCAGTTCATTCTTCTTGATTACTATGTATTATTCATGTATGGACATAAAATGTGATCCATTCACCAGTTACTGATACTATGGGGCTATTATGAAAAAAGGTGCTCTCAGCATTCATGCGCAATTCCTTGCATAGACTTATATTTTCCTTCTTTGGGGTAAATATCTAGAAGTGGAATATTGAATTCATTGTAGGTACCATTTTATTGTACAGTACAGGTCTCACATATATTATGACTGTGTGGTTACAACTTGTAAGTTGTACTAATGATTTGGCTTCTTAAACAAGTAGCCCAACATCTGTTATCCCTTGGGCTTTCTTTTTGTTTTCAGTGGGATTAAAAAAAAAAATCAGCTGAATATATGTGTTGCCATATTAGTAAGAATTTTGACTTCTGGCTAGCTGGCAACATTTGTTTGCATTGCTAAAACATAAATTATTTCAAAAAATGCTAAGGCTTCCTGTAAAATGTGGAGATTAGGAAGGAAGCATTTTACTTCTTTCTGTATTTTCTGTAGCTATGAGAACAAAACTTATAAAATATCTCAACAATTTTCCCATACATTGGTGAAGCACAGCAACAAATATGATTTGATAAAATGGCTATTAAATGGTAAGAAACCTAAATTTAAATCTCTATCATGAAGCAAAATAAAGGAAAGGCTGAATTACAGCATATCTGAAAATCAAACCTTGCAGGTGTTTCCCTAGACAAAAATGACAGAACAGCCAGTGGCCTGATAATTGCACCCCACAAAGATCAAAGACCTGAAAGATAAAAGGGGATCCACTCAATGAGCCTAAACTGGTCCTTTAGGACAGTGATTGACAAAATCATTCTTCACTTATGACACATGTTGGGGAGATAATGAGGTCACCAGAGAGGACTGCGCAGGCTGCTAGGATTGTGTTTAAAAGATTCTGAGAATAGAATTTTCTAGAAGCACTTAATCCAGGCCCCTACCTAAACTTTAGTGACCTACCATTTTATTTACAAAATTATTCTGGATTGAATATAGTTTCTCTGAGATGTCAAGGCAGTATATTTTTGTATGATTAGATAAAATATATTGTTAATTAAAATTCCCTGTTTTTCTTTCTTGAGCATTTATTTTCTGATGAAGAAACTACTATGCATTACTAAGGAATGTATCTAGCACATTGAACTTACTGGAGAGAATGGATGAGGCTTTGGGCTGTCTTTCATGGAGAGAAGGTGTGTGCATTTATACGTGTGTGTGTTTTAAAGGAGAATGAACCAAATATTTATTAATGAGAGGCACGAAATGTGGATGTTAGTGTTTTCACCAAATATTTCCAGATCTCACACAGGTAGTTGTAGGATTGAACTTCCCTGACCCTAGAAGTTATATGTGACATGTGACTTCCTTTGTCCAACAAAACATTAGCATAAATATGTGTTATTTCCAGGCAGGAAGTAGAACAGGCAGTTCCTGAGGTCTCATTGTGCAATAAGAAGCTTGGATGTAAGATGAAAATGATTAATAGTTTCCAATGAACTAAACTTTTTTGACATGTAGTTTGAGTGACTGCTTTTACAAGATAATGGGAAAAAACAAACAAACTGTTTTTGCTAAGTTAATGAAATTCTGAGTCTGTTTGTTATTACTGCATGAACCAACTTATTCTGGTGAAAAATACAATTTTTCCAAAATGTTCATTTTCACCTGAAATATTGACATTTGTCATTGGTAAAAAAAATACTGTCAGTTGTTTTTCTTGAAGTGATAAGCTTATTTAGTTAATTTTTAGGAAATATATGTGAAATGTTCAGGTCTAAATAACCGAAGTTTGTCAGTCTTTCAAGTAAGAATGATTTTTAATTCCAAAAAATGCTTAGTTTATCTCACAAACAATCTCCGAAGTGCTATTCCTGTTCAATACAATCTTGTTTAAGTGCTAGCAGAAGTTCTTTTTGGGTATTTCTCATTTCATCACACTTAATATTAAGATCTGTACCGAGTGGTTGAAATTTAAATATTAATTAAATGTATAATGCCTTGACTCATGCTCAGGCCAGGAGTTTTACACACAACTATTTTTGTGTTATGAAAGCAATTGTCAATATAATGAGAAAGGCAAATAAGGGTTTTCATTGCTATTAAAATCATTTTGACCTCATAAGTCTCCTGTGGGCCACTCTTTGTGAACTGTTTGCCTATCACATGACTTATTTGACTAGCCCCACACTATGCTTGACAATTATTTGCCTTTTTCACAGTCAGTTCTTTTTGAGAGTTGACCACTGATTTCTGTCTTAACTTCCTTCCCTAAATCTCAATCTTTGTTTTGTGTTCAGTTTCTTCCTCTAGATTTGTAACCTTCATAATTCTTTCATAGGTAATCTTTGAATTGTAGTTCTTTCAGTGATTGTTTGCCTGACGATCATGATTTTGGTGCTGTTTCTTTGTTTATTGTGGCAATATTCACATTAAAGTCACCATTTGAATCATTTTTAAAGGTTGCAATTCAGTGTTTAGTGTATTCACAAAACTGTGCAAACAGCCCCACAGTTTAGTTTAAGAAAATTTTCATCATTTCCCAATGGAAATCCTTAGACATTATGCAGGTACTGCAAATTTATCCCTTCCTCCAGCACCAGGCAAATGTTTAACATGGTTTATATCTATATGGATTTGCCTATTCTGGATATTTCACATAAATAGACATGCAATATGTGATCTTTTCTGTCCGGCCTGTTTTTCTTAGCATATTGTTTTTGAAGTTTGTTTAAGTTAGAGCATAAAACAGTACTTTATTTTTCATGTTTGACTAATATTCCATTGTATAGATATACCACATTTTACTTATCTATTAATCAGCTGATGGGCATTTGGGCATTTGGGTTGTTTCCACCTTTTCGCTCTTGTAAATAATGTCACTATGAATATTCATCTGCACATTTTGTTTGAACATCTGTTTTGAATTATTTTGAGTGTATATGTGGCGGTAGGATTTCTAGGTCATGAGACAATTTTATGTTTAACTTACTAAGGGATGACGAGACGTTTGCAAGTGGCTGCACCATTTCACATTCCTACCAGCAATGTATGAGGGTTCCAATTTCTACATACCCTTGCCAAAACCTTTTATTTTCTGTTTATTTTGATAATGGTCATGTTAGTGAGGCTTTGATTTGCATTTCTTCAATGGCTAATGATATTCAATATATTTTGTATGCTTTTAGCCATTTGTGTATCTTTGGAGAAATAATCTCTTCAAGTTATTTGCCATTTAAAAAAAATTGTCGTGTATGTCTTCTTGTTGTTGAGTTGTGAGGTTTCTTTATATAATCTGAGTACAAAAATATTATCAAATATATGATTTAAAAACATTTTCTCCTCTTATGTGAGTTGCTTTTTCACTTTTTTGATCGGTTCCTCTGATGCACAAAAGTTTCTAATTTTGATGGAATACAATATACCTATATTTTCTTTTGTTGATTGAGTTTAATGGTAATATTTAAGTTACCATTGCCAAATCTGGGGCATGAATATTTACTACTATTTTCTCTTCTGAGTTTTTTCCTTCTTTTTTACATTTTTTTTAAATTAGAGAAGTTGTGAGCTTACAGAAAATCATGCATAACATGCAGAATTCCCAGACTGCATCAACACCTTGCATTATTGCTGGACATTTGTTACAGATTATGAAAGAACATCATCAAAATATAACTACTATGGTCCATAGCATACATTTGGTATGTATTTTTTCCACATACACACCTGTTGTTGACAACAGGTGCTGGTATTGTATATTTGTTATAGTTCATGAGAGTTAACCACAGTCCATCATCCACAACATGGTTCATTGTGTTATACAATCCCATGTCTTTTACCATCCATCCCAAAGTGTACACTCAGTACTTTGCATCACAGAGTTGTGCAGTCATCACCTCAGTAAATTTTTGAGCATTTTCCTTAGTATAAAAGAAAAATAATCTCATAACCCCCTATTATTGATCATTAGTATTGTATTAGTCAGCCAAAGGGGTGCTGATGCAAAGTACCAGAAACCTGTTGGCTTTTATAAAGGGTATTTATTTGAGGTAGAAGCTTACAGTTACATGGCCCTAAGAGTCCAACTCAAGGTACCATAAGAGGTACTTTCTCACCAAATGTCTGTTGCCACGTGTTGAAGCAAGATGGTGGGTGATGTCTACAAGGGTTCAGCGTTCCTTCTTCCTCTTAAGGCTTCGTGGTCCCAGCTTCTTCCAATCTCAGCTGTAGGCTGGCATAAGGCTCATCTCTCAGGGCTTCTCAGCTGCTCTGTTCTCTTCAGCTGCCAACTATCAGGCTCATCTCTCTTCCCGGGGCCTCTGCTTTGTCTATGGACCTGTTTCTCTTCCTTTGTGTTCTTCTTCTCTGTGTATCTACTTCCTTGTCCTTGACTTTTAACTCACAAGGGGGCAGAGACTCAACCCTGCACACACTAATAACATGGTTGAATCAAAGCCCTAATCTTGATTTGATCAAGTAAACACAATGCCTTTGAATTTAACACAATCTAAGGGTATCATGCCCAGAGAAGCAGACCAGTTTACAAACATAATCAATACCTCTTTTTGGAATTCATAAATAATATCAAACTGACACAAGTGTTGATATAGTAACTTTTTCTTGACACTGATGCATGAATATTACATTATTGCTGTCAACTATAATCCATAAATTATATTATTTGTATTTTTCCCTTGCATCACCATATTCATACCACCATGTAATAGTGACATACAGTTTTTCTACTTCATAAAAGAACATTCTTGTATTTTGTACTTTTAACTACAATTCTCATCCACCACTGGATTCACTCTGTTATTCAATCCCTAGATTATTCTCTTTCTTTCAATTGACATGTACATACCTAGCCAACCCCTTTCAGCCAGAATCACATTTATAAATCAGCTGTCACTTATACTCACTATAATGTATTACCATCAACTTTATCCATTTCCACTCTTTTACAGTCAAGCTAATTAAAAATTCTACATACATAAAGCATCAATACCTCTTCTCAGCACTCATACTTTCTTAATAATCAATACTCAAGATTTTAACTCCATGTATTTTTTCTTCATATTTAGTTCATATTAGTGAGGCCACACAATATTTGTCATTTTGTGTCTGGCTTATTTCACTCAGCATAATGTCCTCAAGTTTCATCCATGTGGTCACATGTGTCCCAATTTCATTTCTTCTTACCACATGGTATATATATACTACATTCTGTTTATCCATTCATGGGTTGATGGACGTTGGGTTGTTTCCAAACTTTTGGCAAATGTGAATAATGCCACTATGAACTTTGGTGTGCAAATATCTGTCCACATTCTTCTTTTCAGTTCTTCTGGATATATTCCTACTAGAGGGGTTGCCAGATCCTATAGCAGTTCTATATTTAGCTTCCTGAGGAACTGCCAAGCTTTCTTCCAGAGAGGCTTCACAATTCTACATTCCCACCAACAGTTTAGGAGTATTCATATTTCTCCACATCCTCTCCAGCACTTGCAGTTTTCTGTGTTTTGAAATCGCCATTCTATGAGGTGTGAGATGATATTCCATTGTAGTTTTGATTTGCATTTCCCTAATAGCTAGGGAGTTTGAACATTTTTTCATGTGCTTTTTATTTATATTTCCTCTTTGAAAAAATGTCTATTTAAGTCTTTTTCCCATTTTTTAATTGGATCGCTTGCTCTTTTATCATTGAGTTGTGTGATCACTTTATGTAACATGGAAATAAAACCATTATCAGATATGTGGTTTCCAAATATTTTCTCCCATTGAGTAGGCTGCCTTATGTCCTTTTTGACAAAGTCCTCTGAAGCACAAAAGCATGTAAGTTAGAAGTGGTCCCATTTGTGCATTCTTTCTTTTGTTACTCGTGCTTTGGGTGTAAGGCTTAAGAAACCACCATTTACCACCCGGTCTTGAAAATGTATTTCTAAATTTTCTTCTAGAAGTTTTATGGGTCTAGCTTTTATATTTAGGTCTTTGATCCATTTTGAGTTAATTTTTGTATAAGGTATAAAATAGGGGTCCTCTTTATTTATTTTGAATATGGATATTCAGTTCTCCCAGCACCATTTGTTGAATAAATAGTTCTGCCCTAGCTGGGGGGTTGGGGGGGGGTTGATAGCCTTGTCAAAAATCACATGACCATAGATGTGAGGATCTGTTGCTGAAAACTCATTTTGGTTCCATTGGTCTATATGTTTATCTTTATGCCAGTACCATATTGTTTTTACCACTGTAGTTGGTAATATGATGTAAAGTCTAAAAGGGAGAGTACTCCAACTTCTTTCTTTTTAAGATATTTTTGGTTATTCAGGGCTCCTTACCCTTCCAAATAAATTTGATAATTGTGTTTTCCATGTCTTTGAAAAAGGCTGTTGGAATTTTTGTCAGGATTGCATTGAATTTGTACACCAATTTGGGATGAATTGACATCTTAATGATATCAAAAGATTTATTTCTTCCTTTCCAATTTGGATGCCTTTTATTTCTTTTTCTTGCTTTATTGCTCTAGCTAGAAACTTTAACACAGTGGTGACAGTGGGCATTCTTGTCTTGTTCCCAATCTCAGTGGGTAGCTTTCAGTCTTTTACTATTGGGTACAATGTTAGCTGTGTGTTTTTCATATATGTCCTTTATCATGTTGAGAAAGTTGCATTATATTCCTATCTTTCAGAGTGTTTTTATCAAGAAAGGATGCTGTATTTTGCCAAATGCCTTTTCTGTGTCAATTGAGGTGATCATATGATTTTTCTTTTAGATTTATTAATGTGATGTATTACACTGATTGATTTTCTTACATTGAACTACACTTGCATGCTTGGTACAAAACCCACTTGCTCATGATGAATAGCTCTTTTCATGTGTCACTAGATTTGATTAGCAAGTTTTTTTGTTTTTTTTTTGTTTTTTTTTAAGCATTTTTGCATCTATATTCATTATGGCAATGGTTCTGTACTTTCTTTCTTTGTTATATCTTTTTCTGGCTTGGTATTAGGATGTTGTTGGCTTCATAGAATGAAGATAGTAGAATGACATTGGTAGCATTCTCTCCTGTTCAATTTTTGCAAGAATCTGAGTAAGGTTGGTATTGAATATTCGTTGAACTCTTGGTAGAATTCACCTGTGAAACTATCTAGTCCAGGCCTTTTCATTTTGGGGAGGTTTTTGTTGACTGTTTCAATGTCTTTATTTGTGATTGGTTTGTTGAGGTCTTCTATTTCTTCTAGGGTCAGTGTAGGTTGTTTGTTCCTAGGATTTTGTCCATTTCATTTACATTGTCTATTTTGCTGGTATATAGTTTCCTAGTATCATCTTATGATTTTTTTTTTTTTTTATTTCTGTGGGGTCAATAGTGATGTCCACAATTTCATTTTTGATTTTATTTATTTGCATTCTCTCTTTTTTTCTTTGTCAGTCTATCTAGGATTTTGTCAATTTTGTTGATCATTTCAAAGAACCAAACCTTTTTTTTCAATTCTCTCTCTTTCTGTTGTTGTTCTTGATTTCATTTATATCTGCTCTGATCTTCATTATTTCTTTCCTTCAGCTTGAAATTTGGGATTAGTTTTCTGTTCTTTTTCTAGTTCCATCCACTGTGTAAATTAGGTCTTTGATTTTAGCTCTTTTTTCTTTTTTAATGTAAGCATTGAGGGCTGTACATTTCCATTTCACTATTGCCTTAGCTGCATCCCACAGATTTTGATATGTCGTGTTCTCATTTTCATTTGTCTCAAGATATTTACTGATTTCTCTTGCTGTTTCTCTTTGACCCACTGATTATTTAAGAGTATATTGTTTACTATCCAAATACTTTTAATTTTCCCTTTTTCTGCCTGTTGTTGATTTCCAGCTTCATTCCATTATGATCAAAAAAAGTGCTTTGTATAATTTCAATCTTTTAATCTTTATTAAGATCTGTTTTTAACCCAAAACATGGTCTATCATCTATAAAGATCCATGAACACTTGAGAAGAATGTATATACTATTATTTTGGGGTGCAATGTTCTGTATATATCTAATAGGTTTAGTTCATTTATTATATTATTTAAGCTATATGTTTTTTAATTGATCCTCTGACTAGATAGTTTATCCTATTATGGAAGTGGTGTATTGAATCTCCAACTATTTTTTAGAGACCTCTATTTTCCCTTCAGTTTTGTCAGTGTTTGCCTTGTGTATTTTGGGTCACCCTGATTAGGTGCATATCATTTATGATTGTTAATACTTCCTTGAAAATTGCCCCTTTTATTAATATATAATAACCTTCCTTTTTTCTAATAATAGCTTTCCTTTCCTTTTAAAGTCTATTTAATCTGATATAAGTATAACTACTCCAGCTTTTGGAGGGGGGTGGGCGGGGCAGGGGAGAGATGGTTTAATAGCTTTCTTGCATATGTTTTTTCAAGCTTTTCACATTCAATCTATTTGTATCCTTGGGTTTAAGGTGAGTCTTTTGTAGACAGCATATAAATGGCTCATAATTTCTCATCCAGTCCACCAGTCTCTTTTGATTGGATAGTTTAATCCATTAGCATTCAATTTGATTACTGTAAAGGCAGTTCTTACTTCCCCCATTTTGACCTTTGGGTTTTATCTGTCATCTTATTTTCATCACTCTTTTTACACTTTTAGTTACTTTTAGTGATATAATCTTCATTTCTAGACTCTCTTCCAAGTCTTTCTCTCCTGTTTTTCTTTTCAGGCTGTAGAATTCCCTTTGGTGTTTCTTTCAAGGCCAGTCTCTTGGTTACTAATTCTCTCAGTTTCTATTTATCTGTGAATATTCTAAACTCACCTTCATTTTTCAAAGTCAATCTTGATAGATGTAAGATTCTTGGCTGTCAATTTTTATCTTTCAGGGTCTTAAATATATTATACCACTGTCTTCTTGCTTCCATGGTTTAATCTTATCGGGCATCTCTTTTTGTGATAAATCACTTTTCTCTTGCTGCTTTCAGAATTTGCTCTTTGTCTTTCACATTTGACATTCTAATTAGTAAGTGTCTTAGAGTAGGGCTAATCAGATTTTCTGGATTTGTGTACATTGTTCCTTTTTGGACACAGATATCTATGCCTTCAATAGAGTTGGGAAATTTTTTACTATTATGTCTTAAAATATCCCTTCTCTTCCCCTTCTGGGACATCCATGTCATGTATGTTTGAACATCTCTTGTTATCATTTAGTTCCCTGAGACACTATTTGATTTTTTCCATTCTTTTCTTTATCTCTACTTTTGTGTGTTCACTTTCAGTGTCCCTGTCCTCAAGCTCACTGATACTTTCTTCTGCGTCTTCAAATCTGCTGTTATATGCCTCTGGTGTATTTTTAATTTCATTTATTTTGCCTTTCATTCCCATAATATTTGCTATTTTTCAAGGTGTGCTTTCACATTCTTCTTTGTGCTCACCCAGCATCTTCTTAATATCTTTAATGTCTTTTGACATCTCATTAGATTTATTAAGGTGTTTTGTTTGAACATCTGTGATTAGTTCTCTCAACTCCTTTATATCATCTAGAGGTTTAGTTTGTTCCTTTTATTGGACCATATATTCCTGTTTCTTAGTGTGTCCTTGTAATTTTTTGTTGGTGTTTCAGTATCTGACTTACTTGATATGTTTTTTTCTGTACTCAGTTTCTCTCTTTAGTCTAGCACTTTCTATTTGATTGGCTTTGTGCTACAGCTGCTCTTTGATACTTGGTTCAACTTATTTTGGCACTTTATAATAATGGCTTGTGTTTAGGCAATCTGAATTTTTTAGCTCTTTTTTCATTTGTTTCTTGCCCTTTCTCCCTTGCTGGGGGTGAAGTCAGTGCCTAGGATGCTGTTGGCACTATAAGCCATGCAGACTGAAGCTTCCTGCATTGTCTCAGGAACTGATGAAGGCTCTCCCACCTTTCTCCCCTGCCAGGGGTGGGGATGGAACTGCAGTCATGTAAAGTAACCCAATCCATTCAGGCCAGGACCATCTGTTGTTGTCTGTAGAGACTGCTGAAGCTCTATGCTCATTCCTCCCCTGCTTGGGGCAGAGATGGAACTGCAGGTGTGGCCAAATCTCTAGTCTATATAAACCAAAAACAACTGCAATTGCCCAGAGAAACTGAGGGAGCACTACCCCTTCTCAAACCCTGTCAGTTGTGGGCATGGAGCCACAGGTGTGTCCAACAGTCTTTCCTGTGTGGGCCAAAAAATGGCTGCAGTTGCCTGGAGGGGCTGAGGGAGCACTATTCCTCCTCCTGCCCTGTCAGTGGCAGGGATTTAGTCACAGGTGTGTCCAACAATCTAATTTGTGTGGGCCAAAAGCATTTGCAGTGATGAGGAAGCACTGTCCTTCTTGTCTTATCAGGGGTGTTGATGTAGCCACAGGTGTGCCAAAAAATCTTATTCATTCATGCTGAAAGGGACTGCAGTTGCCTAGAGAAGCTGAGAAAGCTCTGCCTTCCCTCCTGTTCTATTGGGGGCTGGGATGTAGCCACATGGGTGCCCAAAAATCTAGTCCATGTGGGCTAAAAGTGACTAGAGTTGCCCAAAAAGCCTGGTGCAGGTCCTCTTAGCTTCCTCCCTGCTGGAGGTGGAGTTGGAGCCCAGGCTATGGCAGCAATCTGACATGGGTGGAAAAAAGCGAGTCCCTACCATCACTGTGATTTTAAATCATCCCTGCTTCCCCTCATGCCAGGGGTGGAGTTAAAATAAAGGCTACCAGCCTCTTTCTGATTTGGATATGTTCAACCATTAGCTGGACTTGGGATTGGACTTTTGTCAGGTGCATTTACTAATCAGTAGCTGAAGTTTGTGCCCAACCATCTCTTCCTCCCCCATTTTTGGGAAATGGAGCTTCCCTCTCCAGCCAGGGAATAGGTCCCAGGGTTTCTTGCGAAGCCAAAGGAGTATGGGCACTGGCCTCCATGGTGTGAATTGCCCTGCTCATGAATCTTCACTGCAGGTGGGCAGTCTCCTCCTATTATTCCAAGGATGTTGTAGGATGCTCTTCTGCTCTATTGGGCCCCCTAACAGGTGATTTAAATACTCTGGCTGATTACTAACAAGGGGACTCTTGGAGCTCCCTACACTGCCTCCATCTTGCCCCTCCCCTCTCTTCTAAGAGTTTTATAGTGTTTATTCTTATATTTATGCCTTTGATTTATTTTAAGTTAATTTCTGTATATTCTGAATATACAGAAAGGACTATTATTTCCCCTGTTGAATGATCTTGGCACCTTTGTAAAAAATCAGCTGAATGTAAACAATAGATCTATATGTCGATCCTTATGCCAGAAACATACTATTTAGATACTATATTTTATAGTAAATTTTGGATTGGGAAATGTGAGACCTCCAACTTATATTCTTTATTAACATTATTTTGGCCATTCAGTGTCCCATGCAATTCCATCCAAATTTTAGGATATTTACCATTTCCGCAAAAAATGCCATTGTGATTTTGACAGAGATTGTATTGAATCTGTAGATTGCCTTATGTAGTATTGTCATCACAACAATATTAAGTCTTCCAATCCATGAAAATGGGATCACTTTTTGTTTAATTATATCTTCTTTATTTTCTTAAAGCATGGTTTTTGGTCTCAATGAACAACAATTGAACCTACTTCGTTAAAGTGATTTCTAAGTATTTTATTCATTCTGATGCTCATTTGAATGGAATTATTTTCGTTAATTTCCCTTTTGGATTGTTCAATGCTAGAATACACGAACACAGCTTAATTTTATCTTTTAATCTTTGTGATGGTTAGGCTAATATGTCAATTTGGCCAGGTAATTGGTCAAGCAAGAACTGGGCTAATTGTAATACAATAATATTTCATAGACTTTTTAATCATCAGTGAGCTGATTGCATATTTGGCTGATGACATCTACAATCAACAGAGGAGACTGCCATCAGTAATGAATGATATCTCATCCAATCAGTTGAAGGCCTTATGATTTCAGCATTCAGAGAGAAATTCCATCTCTACTTCAGACATCCAGAGTCTCCTGGGGAACTCACCAAGGACTTTCATTGTAGTCCCTGGCTTGTAGCCTACCCTACAGAATTCAGACTGGTGCATCCACATGGTCATGTGAGAAAATGTTATAAAATCTCGTACTATTTCAGATATCTTCTGTCAATTCTGTTTCTCTAGAGAACTCTGACTAATACAATCTTGTATCCTGCAACCTTGCTGAATTTGTTCATTAACTCTACTTTTTAAAATAGATTCATTAGGATTTTCTATATACAAGATCATGTCACCTGCAAATAGAGATTTTTTTTCTTTCAAGCTTTATTCCCTTTTATTTATTTTCCTACCTAATTTCTCAGAATCGTTTTTGCAAAGTTGAATAGAAATGTAAAGAGTAGGCAACCACATATTTTTTCATATCCTACAGGGGTAGCATTCATTTTTTTCATTATGATGTTCACTCTGGGTTTTTCAGGAATTCTTTATCATGTTTTGCAAGTTCCATTCCGTTCCTAGTTTGCTGAGTGTTTTCAATGTGAAAAGGAATTGGGCTTCGTCAAATGAATTTTTTTTTTAATCAATTTAAAAGATAATGTGCTTTTTTTCTTTTTTGTTCATTAATGAGGTGTTTTACATTGATTTATTTCAATATGTTGAAACATCCTTACCTTCCTGTGAGAAATACCACTGGGTCATGGAATATAATCCTTTTAATATGCTGTTGGGTTAGGTTTGTTAGTATATTTTTGAGGATTTTCATATCTATATTCATAACGAATAATAATCTGTTGCTTTCTTTTCTTGTGATGTCATTATCTGGTCTTGTTTTCAGGATAATTCTGGTCTCAGAGAATAAGTAAAGATGTGGTCCTGTCTCTAATTTTTTAAGACTTTAAGAAACATTGTCATTAATTCTTCATTAAATATTTGGTAGGATTCAACAATGAAGTCATCTGGTCCTAGGCTTGTCTTTGCTGGGAGGATTTTTATTTTTGATTGAGTCCCTTTACTTCTCATAGTTCTGTTCAGATGTTCTACTTCTTCTTGAGTCAATTTAGGTAATCTTTGCTTTTCTAGAAATTTTTCTACTTCAAATAGGATATCTAATTTATGGGGATATTATTGTTCATAATATTTTTATAATCCTTTTTTATTTAAGTATTGTTCATACTTTCATTTCTGATTTTAGTAATTTGAGTCTTGTCTCTTTTTTTCTCAGTCTAGAAAAAGTTTTGCCAATTTTATTGATCTTCTCAAAGAAATAACATTATTTTTTTATTCGCTTTATTGTTTTTCTATTATATACTTTGTCACTATTCTAATCATTATTATTTCATAATTCCTAATAGCTTTGGATCGAAATTGATCTTCATTTTGTAGTTCCTTAAAGTATAAAGTTAAGTTATTGATTTGAGATTTTTTCATCTTTTATAACTTAGTTTTTGTTTACACTTCTTAATTTCCCTCTGAGTACTATTTTCACTGCATCCCACCAATTGTGGTATGTTGTGGTTTTGTTTTCATTAGTTACAAAGCATTTTTGAATATAGCTTGTGATTTCTTCTCTGACCTATTCGGTTTTAGAATTATGTTATGTAATTTCCTCATATTTGTGAATTTTCCAAATATACTTCTTTTACTGGTTTCCAATATCATTCCTTAGTGTTCAGAGGACATATTTTTCAGTGTTTCAATATCTTAACATGTGCTCATATATGTTTTATAGACTAAGATAAAGTCTACCCTCTAGACTTTAGTATTGTCTAGTAGTTCTATCTATTATTGAAAAATGAGGTATTGATGTCTTCAACTATTCTTGTAGAGCTGTTTATCACTTCAATTTGGTCACTGTTTGTGTCATATATATTGAGGTCTATTGTTAGGTACAGATATGTATATAATTGCCATATCTTTCTAATGGAGTGACACTTATATTGACATATATTGTCTTTCTTTTTGTCTTTGATGACAATTTTTCCCTTAAAGTCTATTTTGTCTGATATTAAGATCGTAACCTCAGCTCTGTTTTGGTTACAATTTCTAAAGACCATATTATCCCATCCATTCACTTCCATCCTATTTGTGTCTTTGATTCTAACATAAACCTGTTGTAGACATATATATTTGGGTCATGGCTTTTAATTCATCTTTCCAACCCCTGTCATTTAATTGGGAGAAGCAGTTATTTCTGCCAGTATATTATTTGTTTTCCATAGATCATGTTTTCCTTCCTCAGTTTTTCCATTATTGCCTTCTTTTTATTTTAACCTATTTTTTCTGGGTTATCATTTCAATTTCATTCTCATTTCCTTTTCTGTATATTTTTTAGTTATTTTCTTATTGGATATCCTAGGTAGCAAGAATAATTGATAACAATCTTCTTTGAATTAATATTAACTTAGCCTCACTAGTATATAAATATTCTGCTCCTAACCAGCTCTACAGCATTTATTTATTGTTGTCATGTACTACATCTCCAGACATTGTTAGCTTATTAACTTAGATTTATAATTTTTATGTATTTGTCTTTAAGTCATATAATAAAACATAAGGTGCTGTAAACAAAAATACAATAGTAATGTGTTTATATGTTCCTGTGTGGTTAAAGAATCCATGTTCTTTATTTCTTTGTATGGATTGTAGCTATTATATAGTGTCCTTTCATTTCAACTTGAATTACTCTTTTTAGCATTTCTTGTAGGACAGATCTACTAGTGATGAACTCTTTTAGATTTTGTTTATCTGGGAATGTTTTAATTTCTGCTTAATTTTTGAAGGCTGTTTTTGCTAGATACAGATTTCTTGGTTGACAATATTTTTTTCCCAGCACTTTAAAAATGTTATCCTACTCCTTTTTGGCTTCCATAGTTACTGATGTGAAATCACCTATTCATGTTATTGAGAAGATTTTGTAAAAGGTGAGCTGCATCGCTATTCCTGCTTTCAAAATTCTTTATTTGTCTTTGACCTTTTAAAAAGCATTTATTTTAATTGTGTTTAAATATATATAACATAAAAATAATCAAAACAATCTTAAATTAACAATTCTTGATATTACATCCTTTGGCAATACTATGTAACTTTCTCTACTATCTACTTCCAGACTATTTTCATCATCCTAAACCACAAATCATATTCATTTAGCAATATTTCTCCATCCCTACTTCAGCTACTCCTTCTAACCACTGTTCTGCTTATTATCTCTAGAAATTTGTTTATTCTGTTTCATATAAAAGAAATCATACACTATTTCTCCTGTTGTGTTTGGCTTAGTTCACTTAACATGATGTTTTCAAGGTTCATTTGTGTTGTAGTATGTACCAGTGCTTCACTTCTTTGACAGTTTGATTAGATTGTGTCTCAGTGTAGATCTCTTTGAGATCATCCTACTTGCAGCTTATTGAGACTGCTTATGTGTGTAGATTCATGTCTTTCACCAAATTTGTGAAATTTTGGAATTTTATTTCTTTAAGTATTCTTTCTTCCGCTTTATCCCTCTCTCTTTTTTTTTTTAATCCCATTGCATGTGTGTAATTTGTCTCACAGGCTTCCTGGTACTTTTCCTTTCCTTCACTTTCTTTTGTTTTCTGTTTGTCAGGCTGGGTAATATGAATTGATCTCTCTTCAACTGTGCTTATTCTTTCTTCTGCCTGTTTAAATCTGATGTTGAACTCCCAAAGTGAATTTTTATTTTGTTTATTGTACTCTTCAAAATTTCTATTTGATTCCTTTTTTAAATTTCTCTTTATTTGTTTATATTCTCTATTTGGTGAAACATTGATTTCCTTGCTTTCTTCCACTCTTCTCCATGGTTTCTTTTAGCTCTTTGAGCATAATTATAACAGTTAATTTAAAGTATTTCTCTAGTAAGTTCATTTTCTGGGTTTCATCAGAGACAGTGTTATTGATTTCTTTTTTTTTTTCTCTTGTGAATGAGATCCTACTTGAATGAGGCATAAATGTCAACCAAACATTTTGAGATTAATTTTGGTTTCAGTTCCAAAATATAAAGAGATTTAAAGATGTTACTCCCATCCTTATAACAAGTATAAAGCTGAACAAACTGATTATTAATGACTTTTCTTTGACCTACAGAGAACTAAGGTCCCAGATCAGTCAAAGTGATGGAGAATTGGGAATACTCTGCTATAAAGCATTGCAATACTTGTGAATGGATACAGTATTATTTGAAGGTGAACTTAGATTAGTTAAAGATATGTATTTTAAATTCTAAAGCAATCACTCATAAATTAAAAAAGAAAATTAAATTAATATGCTAAAAGTAGAGAGAAAATAGAATAAAATAAAATGTTCAATTAAAACCAGAGAAGACAGAAAAAGAGGGGAAAAATCCAGAAAATAAATATGAAAGGGATAGAAAACAGTTGCAAACATGATGACTATTATTCCAGTTATTTCACTAATCATTTTGGAAGTGAATGGTCTGAGTACATTAATTAAAGACAGAAATTGTCAGAGTGGGTAAAGAAATAAGACCTAACTATACGTTGTCTACAAGAAAACCACTTTAAATATAAAGGTTCATGTAAGATAAAGTAAAGTGATGGAGAAAAATATAGCATGATGACAATAATCAAAAGAAAGCCTAGGTATCTACATTAATTTCAAACAAATCAGATGTCAGAACAAGGAAAATCATGAGGGTTAATTCTTCAAAAAAAGACACAACAATCCTTAACATTTATGCATCTAACAACAGAGTATCAAAATACATGAGGCAAACAACTGGTAAAACTATACAGAGAAATAGACAAATCTAGTTGTATGCTTCCAAACTGAATATCCTTTTTCAGTATTTAGTAGACCAAGCCAGAAGAAAATAAGTAAGGATATAGTTGACCTGAACAGCACTGTCGATCAATTTGATCTAAGTGGTATTTTTCGAAAACTCCATCTAACAATATCCATATACACATTCTTCTCAAACTCACATGGAACATTCACCAAGATCAACCACATTATGAGCCAAAAAACACATCTTAATGATATTAAGTAAAAAAAAGTTATACAAAGTACATTCTCAGACCCAATGGAATTAAACTGGGGACCATGGCCTTGGACTACCATATTACCCTCTATCTCCTGGCCACCCAGGAGCAAGTCTTCTTTCTCACTAATATCTCTTGCTATTTATAGTTAGATGACATCCAACAGATATCTCAGGTGGTCTCAGACCTTAAACAGTCCCAGATCAATGTAACTCAAATCATAACCCATATCTAGCAAACCTCCTTACCTGCTTTTGAGTTTTTTTTTCCTTGCTAGCCCCTTATGCACCATAGCTCAGAGCCTTCTCTTTTTCCTTCTGGCATTAATTCTTTTGAAAGTACTCACTGTTGTTTATAAGGTCCATCTCTTGAGATTTTACTGACTCAGCAGTGATGAATCATCTGTAGGGAAGCTTCCTGAATTTTCACTTCTCAGGGTCAGGAGGTGGATACATATTATGGCTATAAAATTAATAGCCAGTAAGCCTACTAAAGGGTCTTGCAAGGCTGACACCACTTGTCAGTCAAGATTATGGTGCAGCCCTACCCAAGGGATTTCCACAGTCAAGGCCACCTCAGCACACATGTAACTTTCAGGAACCTTTAAACAAGGCTTACCATTAACAGATTAACTCCAGTGCTCTTTTAAGAAAGAACCACCTGGTAAGTGGTCCAGCCTGAATACAGGTATATGAGAAGAGAAGTAGTCCCCCAAATTTTGAGAATTTCTCCCAGTCAATCAGTCTGTAAGTTGCATGACCTCCTGACTTTAAGGTGCTCACAATACCGACACACTCCCATAATTACTCCCGTAAGAGGATTGCATAAATAAACCTGCTTAAGAATCATGTAATGCCTGAGACTCATATTTGACACAGACAGAACCAAAGGAGAGGCACCTTGCTATTTTTAGTTAGATGACATCTAACTTGTACCTGGGCAGTCTGCCATCCATAGACATCTCCCCCACCACCAATCTGACATCTTGAGAAATGGAACGAGATGAGCCTGGAGGATTTTAATGCTAGAATATAGGATAATACATCACTGCCAATCACAATTATGGAGATATGACAAAGGAATTAGAAAACAACTGAAAAAATTACCAATGACCAAAGCTGGAGCAATTTGATTAACAAAATAATAATAATAATATAAGATTATAACCCCAAATATAAATTAAATATCCTTAAATCTATACTGGTAAAAATAAATGATTGAATAAATAAAATTGGGGGAGAATAGACAAATCTCCTTTGCAAAATTCCAAATAATTTTTGTAGTTCCTTTGTCCTCAAGAAGGTGGAGCCTAAATCTCCATTCCTTATATATGGGCTGACATATGATTTCCTATCAAAGAATACAGTATGGAAATGGTGGGGGAAAGGTTAAATTACAGTGAAAAAATCTGACAACTACTACCTCAGACAAGGGATCAAGGTCAACATCAAAAGTGATTTACAGTTCACAGTATGTACTCTAGATATGATGTGATGAAAATTGCACTTCACCTCTGGGATCTTCCTCACAAAAACCAATTGCCTAAGTCGAGTCATGAGAAAAATCTCAATAGGGGAATATATAAAAAGTACCTAAGCAGTATACCTCAAAATTCTTAAGGTCATCAAAAACAAGGAAAGTTTAAGAAACTATCACAGCCGAGAGGATCCTTAGGAGACATAATGACAATATAAATTATTTTATCTTGGGGACGATCTTAAAATTTTGCCTCCCACAGTAGGATAACTCTGAACTTCAGTTTTTCATACCGAAGTTCACCAGAGTTTCCAGTAGTAATGTATCTGACACAGATTTTGCTAGTTCTTTACTTTTCCTCTAAGTTTCTTACTCCCCTACCAAAAAGGAGAGGAAGACTTACTTATTTAGAATAATATGGCTAAAATTTTGATTGTCTGTTCTTTATCATTCCATCTGAATGTGACATTAAAAAATCGATTGGAGTATAACATACTCCAATATATATTGGAATATATATTGTAAGTACACAAATATATATTATTCTATGGACTGCTGAATAAATTTAGACAAGGATACAAGCACATCCATTTATTCAGTTGCTTATGGTTGCTAAAGTGGAAATAACCAAATGTCCATCAACATTAGAATAAAGTGTGTTATATCTATGTAGAATACCAAATAGCAATAAAACTGAACTACTGCAAAGTTTAAAACACCAGGTTAAAACAGATACAAATATAATGATGAATGAAAAACACACAAATAATATATCATATATAATTCTATTTATATATGAAATTCAAGTTCAGGTAAAACTGTTTTATGGACTTAAAAATTAGAATTGTTGTTGCCTGTGTATGGTAATTTTTGACTGGGAAGGAAGATGAGGGCTCACCATAGGCTACATAACAGGTAGGGAATAATTTTTTTTTTTTTTTAAGATTTATTTATTTATTTATCTCCCCCTTGCTGCTTGTGTTTTACTGTGTCCATTCGCTGTGTGTTTCTTCCGTGTCTGCTTATCTCCCCCTTGCTGTGAGGTCCTGCTGCATCAGCCCACTGTGCCGCGCTGCGGGCCTGCTCTCACAAGGAGGCCCCTGGAAGTGAACCCGGGGCCTCTAGCATGGTAAACGGGGGCTCTATCGATTGAGCCACACCCGCTTCCTGCTGTGAGGTCTTGCTGCATCAGCCCACAGTGCAGCGCGGGCCGGCCGGCCTGCCCTCACAAGGAGGCCCCTGGAAGTGAACCCGGGGCCTCCCATATGGTAAACAGGAGCTCTATCCATTGAGCCACACCCACTTCCCAGGAATAATTTTGTGACCTCATTAAATTAAATTTAAATAGATGTTTTTCAGTTTGAGTCTCAATATACATATTTGCAATCTTAGACATTTATATCAATTCATTTTGGTGTTTCCAAAAATTAAAAGCTTGAATTAATGTTCCTTAAAACATGGCATAATCATAAATTATTTTATCTTCATTTATAAATTGGATAGTTTTTATTCCTAGGTGTAGTAATAGTGCTAGGAAATTAATTTCTTCTAACAATGTATTAATGTTTTAGTCAAAATATTTTTTATTGACATGTTAAAATTTCATCTTCTAATACAATTAGACAGTGTCTCTGCTTAAAGGAATTGAAAAGTTCTTCTAATTTTCCAAATTCTTTTCCTAAGGGCACAGTGCTGGGATGATCCAAAAGAAGTAAAAGCTACTGTCTTGGTGTAGTAGCCAATCAGGGAGATGTGAAACATCTGGAGAGTAACACAGTATAATTCTGTATTGTGTGGAACAGAATGCAAATGCTGGTGAAATTCAGAGAAAAGGAGAATATAAATAAAGTTTTGATGGATGTGAATTTGGTTCTGTATGGAAAAAAGCATGAAGAATATTTCAGGAAGTGGTGAAAATATGAACAAAAAGAAGCAAAAAGTTTAATGATATTATAAATAGACTGTCCTAATTGATTTAGTTAAAGGTACAGATTAAGTAATCACACTATCTGATCTTTATACTTTTATTCTAAATATTCCTTCAATCAGAATTTCTAGTCAACAAGTATTTACAGCATGCATGTAATGTGTAAGGTACCATGTTTTAGGTAGGTGATACATTAAATATAATGTAATTTTAATTGGCAATGATATGTAGAGAACAAAGAAAACTGGAAAAAATCAACTACAAGATAGGAATACAAAAGAGTGATTACCGTAATATAAACTGACACTATATCACTTATAAAATGAAGTAGATGAAGTAGAAAGAAGATTTCATTAACAAAGGCAAGTCAACATTCTAAAATTCTAACATGCCCTTAAATACATTTAATAATAGCTACCTAAAACACTCAAAGAGCAACAGAGTGAAAATTGATTAAAATAGAAAGAGTGATAGCTTGGAATAAATGTGGAATACAAAGATTTCACATATGAGAATAAATAATATTGTAAAGATATCCTTTTCCAAATCTGTAAACAGAACACAAATATTTATATAGAATGAATTGGGATTTTAAAAATGACATGAAAACTTGCAAATTATCCTAAATGTTTGTAAGACAAAGAACAATAACTGAGATTGGCTTTCATGTATATTGAAACATTATGTAAAATAACAGTTATTAAATGTGTGGGCTTTTAAGACACATAAATTGAAGAAAGAAAACAAGAAGGCATAACCAAATTCATAGATGATATGTAGTGACAATGTAAAGTATGGGCTGCACTTCTAATGAATAGTAAATAGATAAGACTAATCAATAAATACTGAACAATTAATTTTGAAAAAAATAAAATTAGATGAAATTTGAAATCATAAAAATAAATTCCACATTGATTGTAATATAAAAGATATAATTATAGAAATAATAGAAGAAAGCAAAGGATAATTTTATACATTTAATTGGAAAATTTATTCCTGTGCATGATAAATATCTAAAGACTTTTAGGAAAAAAATAGATGTATGTAACTATATAAACATAAATAAGGTGAAAATCAGCTTAGACAAAGATAAAAAACAACTGAGTGATATACACATTTGATACACAAATTACAAGGAATGTGTTAATATCCTACAAATGAATACGTAAAATAAAATAACCCAGTAGAGAAATGAGCAAGGATATGAGCCTCAGAGAAAAACGAAAAATGCCTATTAATGATATAAATTGTATAATTTGTATTTCAGTAATCAAGGAAAAGAAAATTTTAACAAAATGATATCAATTTTGTGAACAAATTTGGGAATATTAACATTCTGATAATATTTTAAGGGTAGGTTCATATTCATAGTGAAATTCATTGTAACATTTATTTGTTAAACAGGAAAAACCTCAAATTCCAATAATTTGGGGATTGTTCTATTAAAGATAGTTCCTATGGAAGACAGAACACATGGGTAAGGTATGACGAAAAAGTGATATTGAGAAAGAGAAATGTTTTATTAGATATAGTGAGAAAAACAACAGTAATCATAATATAGAATATAGAGTATGATCCTTTTTATGTAAGCAAAGCAGCATATTTAGTGTGTGTTTATGTTTGTAAGTAAAATTCTCAGGAAGGCTATGTAGAAATTTTTAGCACCATTTCTGGGGAGGAATGGAATTATGAGACTGTTTTTCATATGGGCTTTTGTGTGTTACTCTATACACAGCTATACATAGCTAGAACTGTAAAATTTGCAAGAAGGAAGAAAATTAGCAAAGAAGGAAAAAAAGAAAGAAAGTAGGAACAAAGAGAGGGAAAAACAAAAGAAGGAAAGCATGCTTATTGCCAGAAGTTATAAGTTGCCATGGTCTATGATTCTTTCTCTTTGGCGTAAACAGGTGTAGATAAGACAGTTGTGAATTTATGAAGGTACTGCAGCATAACTCGATTCTTCTGGACTCTTGCCAAGGTTTCCTAGGGGATGGAACTGGGTGAGCTAACAAAGAATGTTGTGAAATCAGACTTTTATGAATGAAATTTTACCCAATATCAAGCTTTACTAATAATTTCAAGTAGGCAGGTGATCAAGAGGCAGAGGAAAAGCTGGGAGAGGTTGGGACAGTGAGGATGGCTCAAAGTTCCTTGTTCCAGCAGTAATTTCAGGGAGCAGTAATTCATGAATTGATAAGAAATGCTAAATCAGGGTTTAAAGGATTCCATACAAAAGGATTCTTCCTAGTGTACATCATTGGTCCAGTTATGTTTATGAAAAAATTAGATCACTCTCACAGTAGTATTGAGACAGAAATGGATTATAGTCCAGGTGCCTTAACTCCTTCCTCCCCACTAGATATAAGCGCATTATCCAAATGGGAATAGAGATAAGAGCAATTCTTTTTTTGAGACTTCTGCAAAAGTTTCTTAGGAAAACAATATTCATGAGCCCTGTGATGTACTATGGTCTGGAATAACAACTTAAACTCTTTGGACTTCATAATCTAATAAATGATTGTTCTGTTGTTTTAGAGATATAAATGCATGCAGTATCATCAGGCCCCATCAAACATTATTAGCCTACTAATATGAGTATTTCAAAATTGACAGGTAGGATGATAAATCCTAGCAACTATTATGACTTTTCTTTTTGTCACCACAAATGTAAATCAACTAAAATTGTGTTCTTTGATGCTAGCAGAGACTTTTTATCAATTCAAAAATAGTTTCAGTCTTTAGGTGTTTATAAAAATCATTTCTGAATAAAATTGGTGATGAACTTTATATTTACATCTTCAATGTGACAGAGATAAGGTTGTTTGATGCATGAAACAGCAATAATTCACAACTCGTGTTCTAAAACTAATTCTAATACAAATATGCAAATAACACAGGGCATAATTTAAAAGATAACCCTGTGGAAAATCATAATTTACTTGAACAAGATTAAATGAATCTTTTATAATCACATGAACTTCACTGGGATAAATAAAAAGAACAAATAATTAATTCAGTACTAGAGCTAACATGATGTTATAAATGAATGGAATAAATGAAAACACTCTATGAACTACAATCAAATAGCAACCAAAAATTTTATTTAAAACTATAGTGCCATCAACCTCATCAATTTCTTTGTTAACTCTAATAAAATGGGCTGTGCTCTAATAAATTGTAAGCAACTTTTTGAGCAGCATACATACTATTCACAAGGCAGTATTATTAGTGAGAGTTTCTTTCAGGAAAAAGTAAACTTTAAATATAATAATATTTTTCTGAATATTACTTTGGGATTATTTATAATAAAAGCAGCATGGAAATTTGAAGGTATTCTACAAAAAGCAATATAATTTAAGCATTGATGGGAGAGGAAAAAACAAAACTGCAAACCTAAAAATACAGATTTTCTTTTTAAAACTAGGCTATGAAAGGCCTGTGAAGAAGACAATTGTCTTCTAAAGCATAGTTTTGCTTTAAAAGGTCAGTAAATACTGCATAAAATTGATGAACTTTTAAAGCTAAAGGCTGTTCTCTTTATAGCAATATTTCTTGCTTTAAGATCTATTTTTTCGTAAAGTATTTGTTACTTTTAATATCAAGTGCATATTTGGGTTAATGTGTGAATGGCACATAGTTTTTTCTGTATTTTATATTTAACTTTTCTGTATCAATATATTTAAATATTTCCAATATAAACAGCATGTAGTCGCATTATGTTATCAAGTTTGATAAATGTTTTCAACTGCAGTGTTTAGTATATTTACATGGTTGAAGTCAATCATGTTCCTATTTTTTTTTTTTGGTCCCATACGTTATTCTTCAATATTCTTTTATTCTATTATTTTGGCATAATCACACATTTTTATTATCCCATCTTTATAAAATTTATAAAATATATAAAATTTATAAAATTACCTTTTATAATTTTAGATTCATGCATGGTTCCTAAGTGGTCACCCTAGAGATCAGAATATACAACCTTGAAATATTACAGTCTATCATAAATTAATCTGTAAACCATTTCCCTTATTATTATGTTATTTATATTAATTAGTCAAAATTCTTTATATTTCTTTATATATTTACCTCCTCTGGTGATTTTCTTTTCTTTCTACAGCTTTATATTTCCATTAAAGATTATTTTTCTACAGCGTAAAGAACTTCTCTAGGGGTTCTTATAGAGCCCCACAAAAAAGACGCTCTATAATCTGTCTAAATCGTCATTTGACAGAGACTCTCATTAGTGTCCTCAGAGACTCCTTCACTATAGAGGCTTTAGCAACCTTGAGTCTCTGGACCACTCGTGATGGCCACATGTTTCCCATTTGCTTCTGATGCAAGAAACTGTCTTCCTTGGCCCCATTATTTATACTATTAGAGCAGCAATGGCTGATCACATACTGGACTCTCCTGGAAATAAAGGCTTTTAAAGACCCTGACCTTGTGACTCTCCATACCTAGCTGTAACTTATGCCTTGGTTCATGGACATAGCATTCCACAAGTTTGGCTCAGCTACCAAGGACTTATTGCTACAGAATGGCACCAAACCTGGTCTTCTGGCATGTTCCACCTGCCTGAGTGGCATCCCACTTTCACAGTTCTTTCTAAGATACTAAGCTCATACTTAGATACAGTATCTAAGCTCATGATACTGGTTGTCATCCCTCTCCCAGACTCTTTGGAGACCTGGGGTTCCCATTGAGATAAACTGAATTAACAGCAGTGGGAGTCTGTAAACTTTACAAATAACATGCCACCATCCACATGATAGAGATCATTGTAGAGGTGCTGTTTTTTATTCCTTAACCAGGATCCCCCTAATAAAGAATGGGACCCCAGGCATCAGCATAATTGGCTAAAATTCAAGCAGCCATATTAACACTGGGTCCCCTGGTCAACAATCAGTCTTATCTGCACATTTTTCCACACTCTCAGCGGGCTGGCTGTCTATATCAGCCAATGGCAGTAACAATTCTTATCCATGACCCCTTTGAGGCAAAGGATCATGGAATCTCTTGTCTCACAGATAAAATAAAATTTAAAAAAATCAAGATTACATATGTTTACACATATAATAAAGCCAAAATACAAGACATAACCAGGGCACCCCTTATCCCCTTCAGAATTACAGATATTACTGATACTGACCAAGGCACTAATTTCTCTTTTCATTGTACAAAATAATGGGACCTTGAAGAAGGCATCCAAGGAATCTTTTACCTCCCTTACCAACCTTGGGTTGTAGGCTTCATAGATAAGCAAAATGGTTTGGTTAAATGTAATCAAATTCAATTAAGTGAAATATAGCATGTTTCAGTTATCAGTCAAACATTGAAAGTGAATTGTAATGAATTTGACTGTATTTTATTTAATTTGAAATTAATTTTTTGAAAAGGCAACACATTTTCCTGGTCAAAAAGTCATAACAACACTCCAGTGTATTCATTGAGAAATTCTGATCTCATCCCTGCTCCTGGTCACAAAATTCACCCCTGCCCTTGCTCCTAATAGCTAATCATTTATAATAGTTTTTTTTTTTTTCAAGTTTGCTATATATTAACTTTATTATTATTATTTTTTCATTTTCAATATTCTTGTAACATGAAATCTTTTTTTTTTTTTTTAACGTATGCTTTCAGTGTTTTTTTTTTCTTTCTTTTAATGCTTTTGAGACTTACTTTTTCTGCCTAGAATGAGTTTCAGGGAGTTATATTTCATTTATTTTGGTGCTATTTTATATAAGGATATCATTGGTGAGTCTGATTCAGTATTGTCTATTTCCTACTAAGGTTTATTTTTAAAATCATTCCCCAATTGTTGATGTTTGATTGCTGACAGCTTTTAAGTGTAACTCGTTTCTCTTTCCCTTATGCCCCAAAGCTGGACAAGCTCATAAGAAAGATTGGGCCTTTCTCCTATGGTTCAAGTGGGAGACTCAAACCATACAACCCCTGCCCATGTGCAAGAAGCCTAACCCTGGCTCCATTCCCTAACAAGACTTTTAGGCAGTCTCTTTTCCTTTCACTCTCAAGCTATTTTAGACCTGTTTGAGAGGCCTGCTATGGTCTCCCCAGAGACCTCAATTGTATAAGTAATAAGCCATTTCATAATCTTTTGGTTTGTTTGATCTCAAAGGTCTCAACATCCAAGTCAAATTTCACTCGCTCTCACTCTCTGTCCATTTACCTCTCCACATGTCCATGCAGTTTATTTCTGAACTTTCACTTCTATTCCACTGATCTGTAAGTCTATCATTATGCCAGTACCACATTGTTTTCATTTCCATTTATCAGAAATATTTTCTGTTTTTTCCTTTTGATTTTTGCTTAGACCCATTAAGTTATTGGGGAGCATTTCCTTTTCACATATCTGTCCATTTTCCAAATTTCTATCTACTATTGATTTCCAATTTCATTCCTTTGTGCTAGAGGAAATACTTTGTATTACTTCAATTTTTTTTAAATTGCTACTTGATTTTGACCTAATATTGTTTTGATTGCCTCCTCTTCACCCGATTGGAGAGGCAGGACTTCTCACCTTACAGTTGTGGGGATGGCCAAACACACACAACCTAACACTGCACAGATGGGTTCAGTTGCAGTTTATTAGTCATGTATATTCACAGCTGAGGAATGAGTTCACCACATACAGTGCAGGGCCTTATAGGGTTGCACTTAGAAAAAGAGTGAACAACTGGAGGCTTTATTGTATCAAATTGGTGAGGTGCATTCTGGCTCCTATGAGAGGATATTAATAGCTTGCTTGAATAATTCTGCAGGCAGATGGGGAACTGTAACCCAGTATCCTGGGATAAGTGGAAACCACCGCACCCAGCCTGTTTGATAAAGAAGATTGTTTGGTTAAGGGACCTTAATCACAGGAGCAGAGTCAGGTAGGGAACTTGTAGCTATACTTCTCAAAGCCCTCCCAATTATACCAGATGTCAAAGCAGCACATCTGAACCTAAATTTTCGGTCTTAACACCGCAAATATATGCTGTATTCTGTAATGTTCCATGTGTACTTGAGAAGAATGTGTATTCTGCTGTCATTGAGCAGAGTGTTCTCTAGATATCTGTTAGTGATAGTTGGCTTATAGTGTTGTTCAAGTTCTTTTCCTTGTTGACCTTCTATCCAGTATTGAAAGTGGGGTATAGATGTCCCCAAGTATTATTGTTCACTTGTTAATTTCTCCCCTCAAGCTATCAGATTTTGCTTCTTGCATTTTGGGACTCTGTTGTTAGGGGTATATATATATATATATATATATATATGTATAATTGTTATCTATATTTGATGAAATCTACCTTACATTATTAGATAATATCTTTCTTTGTCTTCTGTAACACTTTTTGTCCCAATGTCTATTTTGTAACATTAGCATAGCTACTTCAGCTTATTTTGGATACCATGACATGGAATATCATTTTCCATTATCTTATTTTCAACCTATTTGTGTCTTTAAATCTAAAGTGAGTCTCTTATAGACAGTATAGTGTTGAAGCATCCATTCTGTCAATCTCTGCCTTTTAATTGGGGAAAGGGTTAATCCATATTTGTGTTCTATATAATTGCTGATAAAAAGAATTATTTCTGCCCTTTATACCTAACTAAACACCTTTAGTGGTGTTCTTTAATTCTTCATGAGGATTCTTGTTATTGTTTTAGAGTGAAAGACTCCTTTTAGCATTTCTTGTAAGGAAAGTATTATAGTGATGAAATTTCTCAGCTGTTGCTTTTCTGGGAATATCTTAATTGCTCCTTCATTTATTAAGGGTAGTTTTATCTCCTACAAAATGCCATTTTATTTTCCTTTCAGCTCTTTAAATATGGCACCCCCCTGCCTTCTATCCTCCATGCTTTCTTTTGAGAAATAAGCTTTAATTTTATTGAGTATCCTGTGCACATGAGTCAGTTCTCTCTTGCTGTTCTCAAGATTTTCTCCTTGTCTTTGGTTTTTAAAAGTTTGATTATGATTTGCTTTGGTTTGTATCTCTTTGATTCAATGCTATTTTGAATTTGTTGAACTTCAATGGTTATATTAATGTTTTTCATAAGTTTTCTGAAGTTTTTGGTCATTATTTCTTCCAATACTAGTTCTTTCTCTTCTTCTTGGATTCCCATTATGCATATGTTGATATGCTTGATAGTTTCTTTTAGACTCTGCACAATTTTTCTTTCTATTTCTCAAACTTTATTTTCTCAATTGAGTTATATTTATTCAAAAATTCTTTCTGTTCAAATCTGCTGTTGAATCTCTCTAGTGAATACTTTATTGCATTTATACTTTTCAAATCAGAATTTCAATTTCATTCCTTTTTTACAAATTCCATCTCAATGGATGTTTTCTATTTGGTGAGAATTCACTTTCAGCCTCTTCTTTAGGTCTTTAGATGTGTTTCAATTCATCTCTTTTAACATATTTAAAATCATTGATTTACATCTTTGTCTAGTATGTCCAATGTCTAGATTTTCACATGGAAAGTTACGATTGATCGCTTATTTTCCCTTTGTTTGGATCATACTCGGTTATTTCTTTGCATGCCTTGTAATTTTTTGTTGAAATGTGGACATTTTAAAATTTTTTATTTCATTTTAATTTTTGCATTTCATTATTTATTTGTATATTGAAGCTCTCACACTATAAATGTGGACATTTTGAATATTATAATTGGCAACTCTGGAAATCAGATTCTCTCCTCTCTCAGGGATTTGTTATTGCTGCTTATTGTAGCAGTTGTTGTTTGTTTAGTGACATTTCTGAACTAATTCTGTAAAGTCTGTATTTCTCATCATGTATGGCAACAGAAGTCTCAATTCCCCTAGCTTTGTGTTCAGTTAATATTTGGACAAAAATTTCCTTTAACACTTTAGGACCAATAAATATCCCAGTCATCACCACTGTGCTCTGTGTTTAGGGCCACGCCTGCAATTCCAACTCTGCCTTAGCCCTCTTTCTTGTTAACCCAGGCAATAAAGTTAGCTAGAGGTGAGAACTTAGGGTCTTTTCAGGTCTTTCATAAGCAAGCACACAACTCTGGGCATGTACTTGGATTTTGAACACCCCCAAGAATATGTGAGAGCTTTTTAAAGCCCTTATGTCCCCAAGCATCCCATTCTCAAACTTTTTTCCCAAGCTTTTTGTTTAATCTTTCATTTGCCCCAAATATTTTCCATTGCCTCAGACAGAAGAGACCACAATATTTTCAATAAAATGTGTTCAACAAATTCCCCCTTGGGTAGCAATTTTAGCACTAAGCAAGTTCCCAAATAAGTGTAAGCCAGAGAGTCCCATCTATTGGCCCTATGGGGTCACAGTCCCCTCTCAATTAGAGGTGTAGTGGACATCATTATCCCAGAATCCTCAGGATTAGGGAATGAACTATGGCCTAAAGTAGGCTTACTGATATTCTACTATAGACTTACTGTGATTTTAGCAATGTATTCCTTTTGAGTGAGTCTACTAGAAAGCCACCACACAGATTAAATAAGAATGATTTGCAAATGAATTCCATTTTGTTCTCTGAGGTACTGGTATCTGGAAAGTCATCTGTTATGTTCAAGGCAACTGTTAAACTAGGATGTGGAGAATTTGATGAGGGTGAAAACCACAAAGACCATTCTTCTTATTGAGAATCAGCCATTTTGTATGTGTGTATATGTGTTTACATAAATTAATCCCAGATTTCTTTGAGTTTTTTGGTTAGAATCCAGAGCTCTGTTAAAGTTGATTGGGATAGTTTTTGCTAGATTTTCAATGTTTTTTTGGAAGGCTAGACTTTCAGAATTCCTTACTTTGCTACTTTCTTTCTTAAATCCAGTAGGTGTTAGGTGAGTCATTGTTTTCCTTCAAGAGTAATTTAAATATATCATTCCATTGCCTTCTGCTTTATCTGCTTCTGTATTACTTTTTTCTGATAGTAAGTAAAATTTCCATGTTAATGTTTCTGCTTTGAGTATAATGTGTCTTTTCTCTTTATGAACTTTTAAGGTCTATTTGACCATTGTTTCTTGGTAACTGTATCATAATATATACTGCTTCAGTTTGTAGCACTTTTGAATCTCTGGTTTAATTTCCTTTAATGATTTTTACATTTTTTCATTTGAATATGTGGTATAATTTCTTTCATATTAATTTCTTAATATTTTCATTCATCTTGTACTCAAATATTTCTCCTGACCCACTCTTCATTTTTTTCCTCATGCCAGAATCATGAGTTATATATATGTAAGTTATTTTTACTTCTCTCTTACTCTTTTTTTTGCATATTTTTTCTCTTCTTTATTGTATTTTCTATTTTTTTCTTTTTGCTTCTATGTGGATATTTGCTTCTGATTTATCTTTCACTAATTAAATCTTTATTAACCTGTGATTATAGAAGTATTAGTATCAGAATTAACATTCAGTACTAATTTATATATTCTACACTATTCTGCTGAGATTCACCATTATGTATTTTAATTACCTGAAACAGCAATTACAACTCTTTTAAAGTCTATTTATCTTGAACTATTTAAAAGATCTGAGTTTTCTCTCTAGATTTTAGTCACATTTTGTTTCTAATCTCAATCTTTTTAATTTTCTTGAACTTTTCTTATTGAATCTTAGTAATGGAATATGAAATATTTTAATAATTATGTGAATCAAGATTTGGAGAAATAATAAACAAAATGGGTAAGCGAAAGCTAGAATCAGGCAGCAATATAATAGCAATCATGTAATGGATTGACTGATAAACAAGTTAGTGCATCTGCTTTTAGGGAATATGTGTGCAGGCATATTCCACTGACTTAGAAGGAAAAATGATTTGGCATTATTTATGTACTAGAATGAAAGTGTCTTCATAACCTGTAGAATTTTAAAATCTACAGGCCATAGTCATCAGGGTTACACTTCAACTTGCTGTAGGCAAGGCTTCTCAAACAGATTAATCATCTTATGAGTAAGATAAATTTTTTAACAATGAGAAATGAAATCCATGCATGATGAATAAAACTCTACTGAGCTGAATGTCATCAGATAAATAAAAAACAACAGGTTTCCCAAGCATTCATTGTGTGGTAAGCTGAAGAAGTAAAATTGTGAGCAGGTTGGAAAGAAGTATACATTTAAGAACACAAGAAAGTACAATTTCATGCAATACAGAAAATTTGTGGACTGCTGGGAAATAGTTACAACAGTCAATCATAAAATAAAGCAATAAACAAGCAGGTTATTCTTTTTAGCTAAGCCATTGAAAGCATCATGAGTATCAGAGACAGTCCCTCAAACAGTGGTAGTCTTAGCAGTTTTATTCTTAAAATAAAATCAGTCATATTATATATTGAACTCTCTAATTTGAGACCCACCTATGGTTTAACATGAAGGGAAATAATATGTTAAGTATAAGAAATACCACTTACCAATTGGTACATTTACCTACTTCTGTAAAATATTTAAGGAGACAAAGAGACTTCTAAGTATAAGAATATGCAATGCATGTAAAACAAAAAATTTAAGAGTTTTGCTTGTTAAATGCAATTTTAAATAAAATATATTGGTGATACATAATGCAAGTTACAAAATATTACAGTTGGTGATGGAAGTTGACCATGTTTTTTAATTTAACTTTATAATTATTTTTCTTTTCCTTTATTGTTACTTATTAAAAATAATTTGGATAAAAAATGTTAGCTGGCCAGTTGGGTTTGGGGGCATATTTGCATCTATACACATCAATCATTAACATGATAATATTTTAACATGAGAAAGAATGATATAAACCGATCTTTTGATGTTTAAAATGGTCAAATTTTTTATATACTTTTTTATTTTTCTTTTTTAAAGATACTTGGATTGCATAAATATTACATAAAAAATATAGGGGATTCTCATATGCCCTGGTCCTTACCCCTCCCACATTTTCCCACATTAACAGCGTCCTTCATTAGTGTGGTACATTTGTTACAATTGATGAACACATTTTAGAGCATTGCCACTAAGCACGGATTACAGTTTACATTGTAATTTACACTCTTTCCCTGACAATTTTGTAAGTTATGACAAAATATATAATGGCCTGTATATGTCATTGCCATTTCATTCAGTAAAATTCTCAGTCCTGAAAATGCCCCCATATTACACCTATTTTTCCCTCTCCCTCCCCTTAGAACCTCCGGTGGCCACTGCCTCCACATCAACGATAAAAGTTCTTCCATTGCTAGAATCACAATAAGTCTGTAGTAGAATAACAGTAAGTATAGTCTAGTCCATTGTTCATTTCCCAATCCTGAGGATTCTGGGATGGTAATGCTTACTCCGCCTTAATGAAATCGGGCTTAGATCCCATTGGGCTGATGGATGGGACTATCTTGCTTGCAGTTGTAGACATCCTGTGTTCCCTGGGATAGGCTATGTCTATCATCATTTCCTTGTTAGTTGTCATTGGTGAGTAGGTGTTGCAGCTCTGTTGAGATTCAGGGCCCGTCTGGCAAATGGACAGCCCAAAGATTTAAGTCTCTTGGTCATACATCTATCAACTATAGTGCTAACTATAGGTTCAAATAGAAGGGGCAGAAGAGCCATGTGTAGGGAAACCACAACTGAGTCCAACTCTTTCACACTGGAGAGCATTAATTCCTAAGTAGGGCCCACTGGCAGGGCACCAAACTCCTGAGCTGTCTGCCCTGCCTATAGTGTCTGTATGTCACCAGAGCCTGCAGGAGCCCTACTATTTGAGGCAATATTTACTTTGGCAATCAATGAGATCCTGCTGAGACATGCATCAGTGTAACCTCTGGAATGACCTCCCGACTCACTTTGAAGTCTCTTAGCCATATAAACTCATTTGTCTTTACCCTTTTCCCCTTTTGGTCAAGGTCTTTTTCCAGTTGCATTGCTAGTTGGTGCTTGGTAGTAATCCCTTAGTGCCAAGGAGGATCATCCCTGGGAGTCCCACGCTGGGGGAAGGCTTAGAGAGGCTACATTTGAGCAGCATAGAGGCTCTCAGGAGATAATTCTTATGCACCCTATAACCACCTTGTCTAAGTTTCAATTTCAAAAGTAAAGGATCATAAGTACAGTCATCCATATCAAGAGCCCGTCAATAGTCCATCTTCCTTCACTAGTCACTGCCCCTGTACTCAGGGGACTCTTGCTGTCCCATTAGAGAACGTGGCAGAGCTCCCCAGGATGGGAATTTTATATTCTTTCCATTATTGTGTGACCCATCATGATAATGCTCCATAAACCCTTGAACACATTCATATGCCTTATAAGTATGCCCCAGGTGTACCACCCCCCATGTATCCCCCATTATTAACACCCTGCACCTATGTTCTTCAATTGCCATGGTTATAACCCTTCCTTGATGCAAAACTTCTTCAAAAATGAAGCCAACAAAATAACTAAATACAGAATGACAGATATATACCAATCCTTTGTTGTTTAAAATGATCAAATTTTAAGCTAATTGAAACAGAATTTTAAAAAAAATGACTAGCTTTGGCATCTGCCCATCTGTACTGACTTGAACATGGTAAATTAGCTGTCAGTTTATCTGTGACCACTCAGTTTTTCCCAATCATTATCTTCTACATTAAAAGAATGCCTGTATTCTAAGTAAATAAATGTTGCTTTTCTCTGAATATTTTAACTGAGAATTCCCTGTCTGTGTAGTAAAATTCTCCAGGAAATTAAAAGTGTCAAATATTCATTTTTATGAAATAAAAACTAAGGTCTAGACTCCGTTCAGATATTTATCTTCAGTTCAATGCAGAGATTTTATACAGACTAGAGGCTCTTTTTTTTTTTTTTTTTTTTTTTTTTTTTTTTTTTCTTTTTTTTTTCAGTTGCTTGGTAATCCTGCATTATGAAAAGCTAGCGGGTGTTTTTATAACTCACTTTGTGCATAATATTTTGAAGATTTTAATAATCCATTGTTGTCTATTAGGTACAATCTATTGCATCCTGTTATTGCTGTGTGCTCACTGCATAGTAATTCTACTGTTTTGGTTTTTTTTTTTAATATCACCGAGATTGATCATTACTGACAACACATCTTTTCAGGATGTTGTCTATGGCTAGAGCTAAAGAATTTGAGCACTGTTTCTTCAAATTAGAAAGAATATACATTCTATGTATTACTTTAGTTACCATGGGTACTTTTAATTTATTTTCAATGTGTTAATGTTATCGAGATTCTTCTAATAAATAAATTTGTAAAACAACAACAAAAAATAAAACAAATTCTTATATGTCTATCTATCTCCATATACATATACTTAAGCATATTCCCGGACCATATATTATTGAGCCATATATCAATTGTGATTATCACAAAAAGTAAATTAACAAAATGAAATAACTAAAATATATATATTTTTAAACATTTAAAATTTTTTTATATAACATGTATTCCCAACATTTTTATAATCAACTATATATGCAGATGTTTGTGTATGTATGAAAATGAACAATTTCATGTTAAAATGTATAAACATATTATATATTATGTACTCTTGGTATTATATTAAACAGGAATGTCTGAATTGACATACTTATATTACATAACTCATCTATTCCTACCTGGGAATATTTAAAAAGTTTAGAATATTAGAAAAACTATTGCTATTTAAATATCCTGAACAATTCTGACAGTGATTGAGAAAAATAAATTTCATCAGAAATATGGACTCTAGAGAAAATGCAAAATTTTTTCAAAAAAGTCATTGATCTACTTTTTCATCTTGTCTATCATAAGCAAAATGTACAATTCTGTACATCTTTTCTCATCTCATTCATTTTCCTTCACTTTCTATTCACCATGGAAAAACAAAATTTCTCTATCTATATTTTATTGATCTATTTCACTTATAAAAAGTTTGGATGATATATTTTACTTTTGAGTTTTATACAACGTTTATTATGGATGATGTTATGATCCTTGATATTTCATGTTATTTTGAACCTAGATATCAAATGTAAATAGATCAAGGAAATTTAACAATTCTTGACATTCTTAATTTTAAAAAGAAATAGAGGATAAACATATTCTGAAAGTTATTTATTTATTTTCTTATATTATTATTAATTTAATGCACATGATGAAACGATCCTATTGCATTCCAACTACACGCATAAAAAGAATCACGCAAAAGGAGAAGGATTCCATGGTCCTTGTGAGTTACGTTTAAACTACTGACAGAAAAAGCCTTTAGAAATTATCTCAAAATAACTGTTATTCAATAAATAAGTCCATGAGATTGTTTATTCACAAGTTACAAGAAGCAACGATGGGAAACACTCTGTGTGGAGAATGGCAAAGTTTTATATTTCATTATGAGATTCAGATCTTTAGAGCAATGGGAAAACAATCAAAATATTTCAATGGAAACTTTAACTTCTAATCTCAATTACTGAGTTGGCAGGTTTTCAACGACACTTTTATTTGGAATAAAATGCAAATAAAAACCAGTTAATTATGTGTGTGAAAAATAGAAATTTAATTGTCAAATTCATTGGTATAAATCTTCATAATCTTACTCACTCAAATTTAAAATTGCATAAAAAGCATCTATGGGAAAATTTAGCAGATTTAGAAATAATTTCTCTGTAAAATAATGGCAACGTTGTGGAATTTTAAAGCATTGTAACTTAATAATAAGTATGTATTATGAAGGATACTGACCATTATATTTTTGTTTTGTTTTCACCAAATTATAAAATTGGATATCAAGGTCTTGAATTAAAATGAGATAATTTAAGAAAGAAATCACTGAGCAAGAGAATGTATTTCATCTGTGTGTTGATGTAACCTTTTTGTTAAACATTTCTAGAACTATCTGAAAGGCACTCTAACTAAAATTCCTTGTGAAAGAAGTGAATGCATCAATCATCAGAATATAGACAGCTAATTGAGGATAATTTCTGGCATATTTTAGAGGCAACTTTTACTTAAACTATATCTTATGCTTCTATTTCTTTAGGTCCAGGCATGCATTTAAGTTTTCAATCACTTCTTAACATGTAATTTAAATAATCTTCATATCATCACATAATTTATGTTATATGGAATGTTTTAAATTATATAATTATAGTCAGAGAAATCTCAGCTAAATTTTTGTAAGCTTCTCCTATACAAAAAAAAATTATCATCTTCATCAATCTATGGGGAGGGAATGTTTGGAACCATATCTTCACTATATTTAATGCTTAATTATGTAACATTTATTCTAGAGTAAACTCGATAATTTTATAGATACTTTTTCAACAGTTGTTCATTTCAAATACTTAGCTCTGGGTAACAATCATAATTTAATGACAATATAATTTAGAAAAAACACTTTTTGTGGGAGACCGATGTGGCTTGAGTGATTGGCCTCCCGTTTACCTTGTGGGAGGTTCAGGATTCAATTCCTGGGGTCTCCTGGTGAAGGCAAGCTCGCCCGCAAGGTGAGAAGGCCCACATGAAAGTACTGGCCCACTCAAGAGTGCTGGCTCGCACGGAATAGTGTTCCACACGGAGAGCTGGCGCAGCAAGATGACACAACAAAAAGAGACACAGAGGAGAGACAATGAGACACACAGCAGACCAGGGAGCTGAGGTGGCGCAGGAGATTGAATACTTCTCCTCCACTCCGGAATGTCCCAGGTTTGGTTCCTGGTGATGAATGATGAAAAGACAAGCAGACATAGAACTACACTCAGCAAATGGACACAGAGAGCCGGGATGGAGAAATAAATAAAATAAATCTTTTTTAAAAAGCACTTTTTGTAATTTTTCCTATTTCCCTATATAAAGGACTATGCCTACAAGTGGTAGCCCAAATAACTGAGTCAATAATTACAAAATCCTTCTGTAAAATTAATTGTCTACAGATTTAATAAATAAGCGCATACCCTTTATATGCTAACAGCCTTTAGATAAAATTGTCCGGAGATTTTAATATTTTCAAGCATATATGAAGTGCTAAATAAAAAAAAGATTACTAGTTTATGAAAAATAATATAACAAAACAAGTTGATAGATATGCTCATTGAAAAAATAGTTTGGTAAGATATTAAAGTAGTAAGAACAGCATCCTGAATCCACAACCACTTTTTAAAATTGAATACATTAGTAAAGGTGAGGGATTCGTCTGGTCTCTCAGATTGTGTCAACTTTGTTTCTGGCTTTGTCAGAGAAAAATAAAGATATGTAGCCATGTTTGGAACTGTTTTGCATGCTAATTTGAACAAACCAATATAAAATGATGATTTTGCAAAAATTTTGGAAATTTTTATAAAGAATGTGTCTTTGGTGATTAAAATTTTTCATTTTGTTAGGATATCGGCCCTGCTCACAGATATAAAAATGCATAAAGAAGTATATAGGGATTAACTGACATATAGATATTAAATTGAAAACTCTCCAAATTAAAATATGGTTAAATGAGCCTTTTTGTAAAAAAAAAAAACCTTAAGTTATTGAATCCAGGTGATAAATATACAGAAGTTCAGGGCATTTACTAACATCTTGAATACTAAATTAAAAACTGCTGACAATGAGGAGCACTACTTATTTTTGCATTTCTGGAATGAACCACACTTTGTCATTATATAAGTAAATATTTGAAAACTTTTTATAACAATCTAACATCATTGAGGCATTCCAGGGCTTGATTTTGTGTATTACATAAGTATTGGTTCTCAAAGAATTGAAAAAAGAGAAAAATTCCTGATCCCTTTATATCACACCTAGGTACTTGCTTTAACAGGACGAGGACTGAGATGGTATATGTTGTGTCATGGATGTTTTTCTTCCAGGTTGCCTCCAAGCCAAATCTGAAGAAACAGGAAGGGGTGTAGCTACCAGTCCAATTGGGGTGGTCATGCAACCAGGGAGACACATTTCTTGACCTGTTCACTGTAACTTATCTCTTTCTTCTAACACCATCCAGTCTGCCTATCCCTTGCCCCTTTGATTTGAATGCTTTATGCATACCGTCCAACCAACTTACATGCTTTCCTGATAGATGAGTATTGTCAGGAGTCTTTAAATGTGTCCCATGACTGTTCCCAAGGGGACGGGTGGTCCACCCAGAAATAGGCATCACCCACTAACACCCAGTATGTGTGTGTCAGGCCCCATGGGACCAGCCCACTGGATTGATTATTGCTGCAATGTGTGTTATGCCCTTCCAGGCCTGCTTCTGTCATCTACCTTTCTACCTGGTGGCCTTAACCTCCTATCAACCTGGTAATTGTGTGGAGCTTATAATGGGGTAAAAATCAGGCTGATCCCCTGACAGTGACTGTAAACAGAGTCCCAAGTGGTTTATCCTTTGTCACCTTTCAGGGACAATCCTCATCTTGATGGATATAAAGGCAGATATGCAGCAAAACTTGGGTTCTTTCCCCAACCTGGTCCTCTTCCAGTGCTAGAAAGCATGTTTCCCTTCTGGAGAACTATTGAGTTCAGCTTCCAGAGCCCCCAAGTAAGGAAGACAGTCCTATCCGTAAGAAAGTTATGAAAGTGTAGATGCCAAAACTCCTTTATTAGGCTGCCTTTAATGTTCTCCACAATGCTTGCTCCCTGTGGGTATTAGGTGACATGAAAGATCCATCTAATTCCATGAGTTGGGGCCCATTGTTGAGTGTATTATGCATACCAGTGATGTGCATTATGATATAATCCTTGCAATGCACATCAACATGGTTAATTGATGGTACCTTTTTCACACCACCAATTGTTTGCAAAGTTTCCTCCCCCATGCCAGGGAACTTTTGATTCTTCAATCATGTTCCCCTTCATGAAACTGACCAGACAGCTAAGCCATTGGCAACAGCCCATGAGTCAGTAAACAGGTACCTAGGGGTGTTTGGGTGCGAGTGTTCCAGGGCTGAGGACCACTTACAGTTTGGCCCATCAGGCATGTTTTGTGGTGCTAGAGATGGTATATAGTCTGGCTGTGGCAAGGGAAACAGTGGTTGCTGCCCAATGGACTCCTGATGAATTCAGCTTGTCTGACTCAACAATGAACCAGCACTTAACATCTAGCGGGATATCAGTGAGTTGGAGTCCAGAAGATGCCGAAGCAAGGATGAAAGAGCCCTCACCTGCTTTTGCAACAGGATCATTGTTGAGGGGTCCTCCGGTACCATCTCATGCAAGCATGTGACTCCCTGGGGGCCCGGGTAAGTACCGTCTTGAATATATCTTTTCTATGCAATAATATGCTGGTGTTGAGCACTGACTGGGTGTTCTGATTACCCAGGACCCAGGATCTGATGGGAATTTCTGGCCTCAGGAGGACCTGAGAGCTCTCAGTGATCCTTTCTGCTTCCACAAAGGCCCAATAGCATACCAGAAGTTGCCTCTTGAAGGAGGAGTTATTACTGGGCTGTGTGTAGAAACTTCTTGGTCTAAAACCCTGGGTCTCTGAGAATTCCTTTTGATACCTCCTTCTACATGAGTGACCAGTCAGCATGGGTCTGTGGCAGAAATCTGTAGATCAAACGGAAATCTAGGCTCTAAAGATCCTAGAGGCAAGGAAGCTGAAGCAGCCAATTTTACCTCTTGCATGGCCTGCTCCTCCTATGTTCCCCAGTGTATAGTACCTGCTTTTCAAAATACCCAATATAGGGATGCCAGGAGGATACCAAAATGAGGAATATGCTGGTGACAATATGCACATTGCCCAATCAACTGCTTTTCTTCCTTTTTGGAGGTAGATGACTATTGGGACAAAAATTTGTTCCACACCAGGTCAGGGATCTGGCATGGACTCCAGCTCATATGTTGCCTAAGAAGTTCACCATCAGGGCTGGGCCTTGTATCTTGTCAGGATTTATTGCCCCAACTGGACTGACAAAGCCCAGTTAGTAATGAGTGCAATCCCTGCATGGTTTGCTCCTTGTTCTGGCACACCAACATGATGTCATCAACACCTTGGTCTTCCTCCAGGAGAGGGATGGAGAAAAAGGCATTTGCCAGGTCAATAAGTGCTTACCAAATGCCAGAGGAGGCCAAAATCACTTACCTGAGAATCACAATGTCTGGGACAGTGGGTCCCAAAGGGTGCACTTCTGCATGCAAACACCTGTCCCACTAGCATCAGTTGCCATGCTCCACTTGCCTCTTTTTACTGGCCACACCAGGCTACTATAGGCAGAAACAGTAGAAAGGAGGACACCTGCAGATAGATGGTCCTTCATGAGTTTGGTATTGTCCTTTTCCCCACCAGGGTGGTGGTGTTGCTGCTGTTGGACAAGGTGGCAAGGAGATGGGAGTACTGGGGGTGCACAGTCTATCACTTATCCAAGGTTGATGGTCAGAATTTGCTGATATGTGGGAGCTTATTCCCACAACTCTCTTTAGATATTTGTTTATTTATGGATAATAATTATTAACATATACTTAAGTTTTAATAAATGATAGACATTATCAAATTTGAGCAAAGATGTGGCACAGAAGAAACTCTCATACACTGCTGGTGGGAGAATAAATTTATACAGCCATTTTTAAACTGTAGTGATAAAACTAATCCTAAACATACTCATATTCTAAATTTTCATCATATCTACTGATAATTGTATCCCCAACAAAAATGTATACTTAGGCTCACCAAATTACATATAAAAACCTATTTATAATATCATTATTTATAACAGTCAAGAATTCGAAAAAACCCAAATTTGATATATTCATACAATGAAATAATATACTACAAAATAAATGAATGACATAATGTTGAACTAAAGAAGCTGAAAACAGAGTACATACTCTATGATCAGTCTACATAAAGTTCAAAAGAGCATAATAAAATTTGGTGGTAGAATTCAGAAGATTTGTTAGCCTTTCGTGGATAAAGACTGAGAGAGGGCATGGGTTTGGTTTCTAAGGTGCTTGTAAGATACCATATCTTGATCTGGGTGATACTTAAATGGGTTGATCAATTTATAGAAAGTTGTTGAGAACTACACACACATACACACACACCTGAAACTTAAAGATTTGGCTACTTTTCTTCACAAATTTTAAATCACAGAGAATAAAGTTAAAGCCACACTAAGCACAGTATATTAAAATAAAATGACTAGCATATTTTTGGTTTGAACTCTTTAAAAGTTATTTTTAGAAAGTAATGTTTTGATAATAAAAATGGTTTTAACACATTTCATATTCAGAGTCAAAATCCTTTATCCAATTACATCTGAAAACCTTCTCATGTTCTCAAAAAAAAAGTTCGATAGCCTAGAAAATAAAGTGTTTAGGTAAGATTGGAAAAGTTAGAAGTTCAAATCCTATGATAGGTCTGTACTTTCAGGGTTTTTAAATTTTTTACGATGTCAAATGGATCATGGCAGTCTCAGCCCTTAATTATTCTTATCTTCCAAAAATGTTGGCATTACAGAAAATATTTAAATAAATTAATTCATGAAGCAGTATAATTTAGTATAAGTCTAAAAATCTTCCCTGACATTTCACATTCAACAAGCTTACCACATAAACCAGGGCATTTGATTAGATTTTTTTATATTTCTGATGTTGAGTTCATATATTTCATTTATTATAAATGACATTTTATGGCATTGCGGAAAAATACAGGGTTTAGAAGATTTAAAGGTTTTGCTCAGGTGCCCTCAGTCAAATCTTCCTATGAGTAATTCATTACCTGAGTGTGCTATTGTTCTAATCACCAAAAGTTAAGAGTTTTCCTGGAAAATGCTTTTCTTCTTAAAAATAAAGTAAGAATACTTGCAAGAAGCCTCTGGTTCCTAGTTTCTAAGGAATGAAAACAACTGCTTTGGTTATAGAAATTCTATGTTTTAATTCAACAAATAAAATTTTAGAACTACTAAGCAGAAGAACAATTGAAAAATAAAGGTAATCTTTTTGAAGATTGCAGGTGCATTTTCCATCCCTTTGCTCAACATCATGTCATTCATTTATGAATGTCAAAAACTCACAAAAATAACCCACTAACTACTGAATAGTTATTGTTTATCTAACACAATCAATTTGTGTTATTGTTATTTGATTAATTATACCCAATATAGGGGACTTTGGCTACATAAAGGATAAATTATCAGTCTTTTATAAATATTCTAGATCAGGTTATACAACACTTTCTAAAAATAACTAATTAATGGAGTTTGGACTTGAACCACATGGTTCATGTGATGTATAAAATTAAAACCAAGAAACAAAGAAAAGTGATATAATTATCACCATAAATGACTCTTTAAGTGGAAAGAACAGCACTGAATTTATGTAAATAAGCCTAATAAACTGGCAGCCAGCAGGCAGAACAGGCAGAATCCATCCTACAGACAAAGTTTTTTCCTTTTATTCCCTTTTTTTTTTTTTAATCATATCACAGAGTGTTTTAAAAAATACATGAAAACAGCTTTAAAAAGGCTACACATTCTCTGACTACCACAGGTTCCAACACACCGTATTAATAACGTGAGCAGTTTCACAGTTTACATAACTCAGTGGTTCTCAAACCTAAGCATGTATTAAAGTCCCTTGGAATACTTGTTAAAACATAAAATATTGAATTCCACAGTAAGTCAGGAGGGAGAGGAAGGGGGGCAGGGCAGTGGTGGTAAAGTAGAGGTCAGATAAATTTACTGTTCTAAAATGTTCCCAGCTATTGCTGATGCTAACTCTGAAAACCACTGACCTAACTGGTCTCTAAAGGTGTTTTAGTTTGCATTTTCTTCTAAATTAAATCAATTATAGGAAGTTATAGGAAGTGACAAAGGCCTAATACATTCCCAGAAGAAAAGACCAACCAACATAAGTTACTTGTTCACCTAAAACCATTCTATTTATCTATTTTCAAACTTATCATTGGCCATTTATAGCACAATTTAGGATTTAAAGCTTAAAGATCCATACAAATCCAAATACACATGCACACCTTTTCAGAACGTAATGCAATAGACAGTTTAAGATAAAATAATCAACTTGTGACAGCTGGGAGCTGGATGGACCTCAGAAAATCATGGTCTTACAGTTACTCCATCCTAGTGGGAGTGGACCTATTGTAGGTGGGACATTTTAATCAGGCTTGATTAGGTAATTTCAGTTAAGGGCCTTTTGATTAGATTACTACAGTAAGGTATGGCCAGGATGGGACTTAGATCTCTTACTAAAGTTCTTTATAAACAGGATCAATAAAGAACGAAACACACAGAAGCAGAGAGAAAGCCAGGGAACCAAGAAGCTAAAAGCAATGAAACCTGTGAGAGAAGGGAAAGACCAGCAAACTCTGCCATGTGCCCTGCCATGGGACAGAGGAATCCAGGATGGCCGCCAGCTGGTCTTCAAGGGGAAAAGCATTGCCTGATGATGCCTTGATTTGAATGTTATCATGGCTTCAGAACTGTAAGCTTATAAGCTAATAAATCTCCATTGTAAAAGCCACCCCATTTCTAGTATATTGCATTTTGGAGACCTAGAAAATTAAAACACAACTTTTTACCAGAAAATCATGAAGAGAACAAAATCTTCAGTGCTTACCAGTTTTGTTCTGTTTTCTCCTGCTTATACCTTTGAAACATTGTGTAGATGAAAGATATCTATTTTCATCTAATATGAAGATTTAGAATATTATTTTGATAGCACACATAGGAAACATTTTTTAAATGTTTGAAATTTCATAAAATTTCAAATTGGTAGAGATCTGATCCTCATATTTACATGGCTTTAAGCTTATCTTTTCTGGGGGAGATTGGGGTAATCTTGACAATATGAACAGCTGTATTTTTCTGATAGCTTGAAGAAGATTAAGCATTTATTATTCATTTTAAAATAATTGCTTATTTTCTCTTATGCATTTTATATGCATTTTTAAAAATTATAGAATCATGAAAGCAACCATCATAAGGAAACTCAGATAGAAAGCCCGATGTCTTAAGCACAGGAAATTGATGTGTCTAGGTATAGTTGGTGGCTTCGTGTCAGGCATGCATACTGTGCACACTATAAGAGAGGAATAACTGGGGCAAATTTCTTAGTAATAAAGACTTATTTGGAGGAGAATGCAATTTTGAATGAAAAATATTTTCATTCACATTTGGACTAGTGCTGTGGAATCATAGTCAAATTCCAGAGTAGTGGTTCTCAACACAGTGTCATTTTACAAACCAAAGACTATTTAATAATGACTAGAAGTGTTTTCATTTGTTACAAATAATGGGAGTGCTACTGGAATTTAGTGTTGCTAGGATACTACAATTCACAGGAATCCCCCAAAACAAAGGACTATCCTGCCCAATATGTCATTAGTACCAACTTTGAAAACTCCCATTTTAAAGAGATCCAGACATCAAGGACAAATAAATAGAGTTTGTTTGTTTATTTTTGGTTTTGTTTTGTTTTTTACAAAACATCTCTCTGTATGCTTCTGTAGCCATTTATCAAGTTTAAATGCAAATGGGGGGCATTCCCTTCTTTGTCATATATTGAAAATTTCAGAGAATAAGAAGCATTTTGGCTCATTGAAGCCTCAAGAGAAGCACCTGGAGCAGTAGAGGCATCCAACTGGGGTGGCACAGCCACTTTGTTTTGTGATAGATAACCTAAGAGAACAGTTTGGGGGGAAGGGGATCACAACAGAAAAGGCAGCAGTAACACAAATAGGTAGAAGTTACCAATGAATAAACAAATAAAACAACCAAATTAACAAAAAACCCTTCATTGAATTGTGAATATCAAGGAAGTAATAAAACTGTACTGAAGTAAGGAGGAGACAGTTATAGTTGTGAGTGATACTTATCCAGATGTGAAGAATATGGTGGACAGCACAAAAAATAAACTTTTTTTATTTCTTACCAGTCACAATAATGTGATGGTGAGGAAAAGCTTATTATTTGGGAATTTTCTTTCTATTTTAACAGAGATAAGACTGTCATCCACAGGTTATCTTTTCTGTGACTGCCCAACTCTAAAACCAGATGACAATATATCTGAAACCTGACATTTATTTTTATTGTTTCTGCGTGAATGTTGCACCTTAAGAAAACCTTTCTTGATGATGTGGATATATAGCTCATGAGAAGGCAATCATTGTCCAGGGTATGAAAAGGCAACCTCCTGACCGCTTTTACCTGATTAAGAGTGTTCTAAATGCTTGTGACATTTTCATGTGGTAAAGACGAAGAGAGTATACCAATTGTTTCTGCTATTCTTCCATGATCTTATGAAGACTCAAAGTTTTGTCAACCGAATATAGAAGCAGTTCTATCTGTGGTGTTTTCACTCTGGTGGACACATGACAATCATTTATGCCTTTAGGGTGGCAGAAAGATAGAGTACAAAGACAACAGGTCATTTTATCATAAACTAGGCCTGAATAATAAAATGAAGCTAAACCCTTGTCATGCTGAATATTGTTCTGTCTACCAGGTCCCACCAAGTCACAGAATCTTTGATGCCTACATCCCAAGAGATATAACTGCAAAGAGAGCACAATTAATCATCTACCAGTTCTACTTTCTTTGCATCCTCAAAGAAAACAGCAGCCAACAATACCATCTGCTCTGCAACAAAAAAAGAGGAAACATCTAACCTCAAAAGACTAAGACCACCTGAAAGTATCATTCAGGTTGTTTTTTGAATCATGGTGCTTAATCTGACAAAACTTTCTTCTGAATAAAGAAGCTGGAATTAGTATTCTCATGATAGTTCAGAACCCTTGGGTAGAGGAAAGAAAAACAGATGGAGATCATTGGTAGAATCTCTACTCATTGGTAACTGCAGACCATGAAGGAAGAGCTAAAGGCTGTTTAAGATTGATTATATTACAATAATCTGGGGACCAGAATAAGAAGTTCATTTTTAATTTGGTCAAGGGGGTAGGGCATTGTTTTTCAAACACAGAATCTCTAGCTTACATCCTTTGGGAATCTCAGTGAATAAGAAATATACTCCCAGCCTAGACCAAAGTATCTTCATTTTTAAAGCTGAGCAAGCTCTGTAACACTGATCAAGATTATTGGAAATCACTAGCATACAAGATTTTCAAAATCTGATCAGAAGAACTCCAATCTGACCTCTTAACACATCAGGGATATTTTTGGTACTGAATATTCTAAGTCTCAAAGAAATGAGCACCAAAGCACTCAGAAATAATCTAGTCAATACACCAAGTACATCTATTAGCTAAGCAGGAATTTTTAGTATTATTTTATTTGGAACAAAAGTATACATAAAATGCTATGTTTGAAGTTCAAATTAAAAGGTTTTGTTAACAAATCAACAAATGAACTTACATACTCAATTGCTCAAATGTAATCATGATGTACTCAGTATAGCAGAGCTTTTCATTAATTTAGTCAAGGACATTTATTGAATACTTAATTTTTATCTTGTCAATAAAAGCAAAGAAACCTTATCTGAATACCATTTATGAACAATGAAACCAATCCCAAATCCTAACAAAAGACAATCACAATTAGGTTTGCCTTCATTATGCTGTGGTGAGATTTAGATCATTTATAGTTTGTTCATCCAATCACCATACTCTATCTATAACAATTTAGATGCTTGTTTTAAGGTCCCTGTAAAGGTTCTCATCTACAAAATGGTAACCCATGGACAGTATTGTGATATTGTGGGGTTAGAATCAGCAATTAACATTATTTACTTATTAAAGATTGCAGTTTGATAGCTATATTTTCCTAAGGGATAGCTGGTTATTCCCTTCCAGATTGGGTCGGGGCATTTGAGTATGTGTCTCTAACTTGTAATTTTTACTGAAAAATTAAGACATTAGAGTATACGCCAGATGTAGAGTTATATTCTCTCTAAAGCTGCCTGGACAGTTTGTTAAATTTTGCCAGTTTTATATGCTAGGAATAAATTCCAAAACCAAACAAACTGGCCAAGTTGCTTTAGTGGAAGAGTAACTACAGAGATAAATTTTCCATTAAACACAGAATAAAAAGGGAAGGAACCAGGTGTTAATGTTAAAAGTCACAGTTTCATTCTGTGCATGTTTGGATCTTGTTAGGAATGCAACCCCAGTCTGGCTCAGCTCTGGCTTATTCAGCTCTGGCTACAAATTTTCCCTGGTCTTTATTATGAAATAATCAAAGAAACAAGTAAGAAGAATATAGCCTTTCTTTGAGCTTGATACATCATAAATTTATTTTTCAATCTTCTACTGGACTGTAGGCACTTTAGGGAAAAAGATTGTGTCTTTGTACCTTCATTAACCAGGATGGATCCTTGCACATAGTAGTGACACAGTAATTACTTAGACTGAACTGACTAATTTCATCACCAAAGTTCTTGAGGGATTGCCTGACACAAGTTGCTCATATTTTCATACTGACATTCTTTATCTTGGTAGAGTTGCTTCAACTCTAGAAGTCTCTTGGAAAATGATCTTTAAATGAATCAGTGCTCTTTTAATTGGCCAATCCGTGGTATTATCCTACAAGTTCCCACTCCCTTATAATTACTCTTAATTTTTGATAATTTATCTCCCTTCTAGTGTGACTTTTATGAAATAATTGGTTCTTCCTTTCTCTATTTTCTTCTAAAGATTCCATTTGTTTCTTTACATCTTGTCAATATTAATATGATAAAAGGCTATGTTATTAAATAATTTCCTTTTTCATGTGAATTGCATTAGAAAAATCTATAATATCTAATATCAAACACATAATAAAATATGACTAATTATTTCTGAAAATTATCTTTTGCTTTGTAGTAAAATGCCCTCAAACTTACTGGCTTTTAAAAAAAAAGTACTCATTAAGCCCTAGATTCTATAGGTTGGGTAACTGTTCTAATTGAGCTGGCTCAAGTGAACTTGGCTAAACTTTTTCAAGTGGCTGACTTCATCTGTTAAGTCAGCAGGTGACTAGATAATATTGTGTGACTTTATTAATTTGTCTAGTTAACTTGTCTGTTGGCAATTTGTTGGTCAACACAATAGCTCAACTGGGTTTCACATCCTTCAGCATGTGATCATCCAGCAGGTAAATCTAGAGTGCTTTACACAATGGTTATAGGGTTCAAAGGGTATTGTTGTAAGAATAAAAGAGAGAAAAGCACAATATACAAACACTTTCAAAGTCTGTGCTGGTTTGATTTTTCTTTTGTTATATTGGCTGAGGAAATATGGAGCCATAGTGTGCCAAGCCCAGAGTCAATGTGGAAGGCACTACCAAAGTGTATGCATATAAGGAGTACTGAGCATATTAATGTAACAATCTATAATATTCCTCTCCTTGCCCCAATAATAAATGTCCTTCTTACACTAAAAATGCATACATACTGTGATAGTTTGAAGCTATATGGACACATTCCTGAGAGTGTAAACCTATTGTAAGTAGAGCCTTTTGATTAGGTTACTTCAGCAAGGTGTGGCCCAGGGTGGGCTTAATCCTTTTATTGGATTCTTTTATAAGGGAATGAAATTCAAAAGAGAGAGAGAGAGAGAGAGAGAGAGAGAGAGAGAGAGAGAGAGAAAGAGAGAGAGAGAGAGAGAGAGAGAGAGAGAGAGAAAGCCATGGAAGCCAGAAGCTAAAAGCAATGAAACCCAGAAGACACAAGCAGACACTGTCATATGCTTTGCCATGTGACAGAAGAGTCCAGGATCATTGGCAGCTGGTCTTCAGGGAGAAAACATCACCTGATGATGCCTTGATTTGGACATCATTACAACCTCAGAACTGTAAGCTTGTAAACTAATAAATCCCCATTGTAAAAGCCACTCCATTTTCTGTTATATTGCATTTCAGTAGCCTATTAAACTAAAACACATACCCACTTCCAATACCCACAAATGTTTCATCCAATCATGGAATCATACTCTGAGCCCAGAAACTTAAAACTGTAGACAAAGCTGGCTTCTTAGATGTGGCTTCTATTGATTCAGAAAGGAACCAACATATAATGGTGATACAGGGACAATGTAACCACAATAGTCAATTCCATAAGGAAATGGGAAGTGTGCGAGGTTCATGAAAGTCACTGGATCATAGAAGTTTTAAAAATCCATTCACCCATACAGGTCTTCCAATTCTGGAGTCATGGAATATTTCTTGATTTGGCCTAACTTCTTCCTCAGAAGTGGCTCCCTGCCTATTATTGTCCATGCATCTGAGCTCTGTTCTATGATTCTGAACTCTGCCCTGAATATTTTTCTCTAAAAAAGAAGCTATGTTTGTACCTCGGTATCTTTCTTAGCTTAGTTTTTGTGTATTGCATTCCAGAGACCTAAAGATCTTTTTTAACTTTTGTTTGGATCCTTTTAGTCCAAACTGGCATTGCTTTCACCAATAAAACTCTCTTAAACACTGGGTGGAATTCTTCTAAATCTGATTGGTTCCATTGCATGATTCACTAGATATATCTGCCATTCTTTTTGGTCATGTCAGGCCACTCTATACGTTAAGCATATCAGGCTTCTGTGACAAAATGTTTTTAAGAGTCTTATAAGCCCTTCTCACACACTGAGAATATATACTTGACAAAAACTTAAGTCTTTCAGAAATCTTAACCAATGATCTTTAGCAACATCTTTGATTTTCTTTTGGCCCTGAAGCCATTTCTTGCCTTGAGAATCTTTTATAAACGTCAGAGTCTAGAATTGGAAGTTTTATTTTCTAACTCAGAAAGGCGTGCGTTATTCTATCTGTACCTAATCTCCTTTGTGAAGCCCTGGCACTGTTCATGTTCCCTCTAGATTATGTTTACAAACTATAATGCTTGACTTTAGCTCATCTCTTTCTTTCTTGCATCTTTTCATAAACATCTAAAAGAAGTGAATGTTACTTCCGACTTTCTACCTGTAAATCATCTGTCAATATCCACAAACTGTTTACATTCATTTTCCTTTTTCAAGTTATCACAGGCAATATTTTATGCTTATTATTTCATTAGAATATAAGATGAATTGCCATTTTTGCAGGCTTCCCTAAAATTTTCTTTGTTGTATTTCTAGTCCAAGCTTATTGGGGTGACAAAACAAGCCACCC
>JAQZBX010005659.1:0-55688 GCA_029593785.1 Cabassous unicinctus
AAAGTAGTTTTTCTCTTTCTCACTTTCATTTCTTTTGCTGTTTTATTATGCTTCCCCAAATACCTACATGAAATAGTTTGTCATGAAATAGCTAATTCATCTCTATGTTTCCATTCTTTTTTCATATGTAATGAATCACATTGCCCTTCAATTGTTTTAATAGATAAGAATTTACATCAAAATTCAGTAATCAGTAAAATTTTGTTTCAAATCTGAAGGAGTGTAGTGTAGTTACAACATGGATAATTCAAAGTAATGAGTAATTTTAAAAAATCTATATTTCTAAAATTAATTTTGCTTCCCTTTTGCAATTTAAAGAAATGAACTTAGAATAGATTTTCCTTTTATTTATATCTTATAAAATAGAGCTATTTTCAATAACTTTAATTTTCTAAATATTATTAATTTTATGCCAATTTCATATTTTAGACAAAAATATATTCTCACATATCTTTCATATACTAAAATATTTCCTACATCCAAACTTTATTCAACCATTTCTGCTTCAACTAAACCAACAAGAATGTCTGACCCCAAAATTTTCTTAAAATGCTCCCCATGCCTCACTAGAAAACAGTTCAAATTTAGAAGGAAAAAAATACATATGTATAGAAATAAAACTGAAGAGGATAATGAGGTAGACCAATAACTGCCTGGACCAATTATTTGAAAAAATCAGTATTTTGATTATATAGTTATTTAGTAGTTTTGATGGGAATTTGAAACCACATTAAATAAAATAATATATTCAAGTGTCCAAGTGCTCTTAATCATAGACAAATTTAGAAATGTTTGATAATGTTAAAGATCCATCTAAAATCTTCCAGTACTAGTTATTGAATCTGATCTGCTTCCAATTGAAATGTTTTCCCATCCTGAATAATGGGCTCAAACAAAAACACATGGCATACCTGGTATTTCCTTTAAGATGGCATGTTATTCTATAACCTAGTAATTGAAGTTGAAATGGGCAACTGACACTTCTGAGAAATACAGAGAGGTGTTGAAATAATAAACACATTCATGTAAGAAAAATGGAAAATTATTGGTGGGAAGCAGGTTACCCCTGATGAATTAAGGATAAAATAGTCATACTTTATATAAAGGCACTAGTTTTAAAAAAAACATAAAGGGTGATAAAAAATGTAAAGGATTTAAATAATAAAAAATGATTTTACCAGAGTAGCCTTTTTATATAAAATTCTGTACAAATGGAGCATCCTAAGCTCAAGTATGAAAAATGAACTTTATATATTTCTTAATACATTTTCTGTACCCTTCATTATCACAGACCTCATACATAGAATCTAGCATCTTTGGTCAAGCAAAGGTGGATATAAACATGCATGTTTCTTAAATGTTTGCTTCTCATGGAAATAAGGAATTCTTTGTATTTAACTATACAGATTGCAGGAGAAAAATATTGTGGAACAGATTTAATTATATGAGACCATGCCATCATATTTAGAGTATAAATGGCAAAAACTAAGAAAATAAAGAAATTGAACTTTATCAGAAACACATGGAAAGTCATATAAAAATGAAAATAATAAAATATAAGGAGAAAAATTTCGTGGGTTGCAAAAAAGAAAGTACAAATAAAGCTATTTCAGTAAGAAGCAATTTTGTGTCTATGAGTTATGAGTCCCATGTAGGAAACAGACTAAAGAGAAGCAACAGCATATAAACAAACACAAATTTTTAAAAAATTTAATAATGACTCAGGCCATGGTAAGAGCAGTTGAAATTCATTAAAATATGAAATTTGAGAAAACAAATGAGAGTGTACAGAATGATCATTTTTATTGCTGAAAGGAAGGCATTGCATTAAAAATCATAAAGGAATAAAAGATAAGGCAAGAGGTATGTTTTTAAATGGCTTCTGAGTGAGAAAGTTTCTGGGTGGGGCTTCGAATCGAAAAGAGAATTGCAAATTTAAAGACACTTATGTTTATTTGTGGCTTTAAAGCCCACATTCAAAAAATGTGCACCCACATCTTATCGGAAACTATACGTATTGGATATCTGTTCATCATGCAGTGTGACATTGGGTACCAAACTTACTCACTGTTATATGTGCCTCTGTAGACCCTGGAGTCCTCCTCTGGTCACAAACCCTTGTGATCTCCAAGGTCCCATGCCTGTAGATGCTCCAGGATAGACTTTTAGTAGATCACCACAGAGCTCAGAAATACCATTAAAATTAATCAATGGTGACATCCAAGCTCTTAATAGTTTATTTGGGAAACTATATCACACTGGATAACACTGTGTAACCTTTTTAATTCACTCCTTGGCCATAAGCTTGGGGATCTTTCAGTGCATCAAAGGCAAATGCTAAAGCAAATGTCCTTTTGACAAATGCTATATGACTGACTGCCAAGTGGGTTCCTACTCACCATCTTGTAAAGAGAATAGAAGGTCAGGATTGGCCCAGACCCCTCTATATGATGTAGAGCTTTCCCTGGTGCATCATTGTCTTGGTATGAGGAATTTATGATTTAAAAGCCCATCTTAAGAAGACTAGATGAGTTGTCTTAGATGAGAAAAAATGCCTGGACAGAACTTTTTAGGGGTAATGCTTCCATAGCATATTGAGCTGCCTTTTTCTATTTATTTATTTATTTTGGATTTGAAATATTTATTTAAAAAAAAGAATACTAGAAATGAAGGGCTTTGAGAAATTTGTCAATTCCCTACACTAAAGGGCTTGATAGCAATAGTGACTGACTGCTCCTCTCCAACACTTCTTTTAAAAGAAGCATTTTTACTCTTTATTCCAGAGAGTCTTTTTAAATCATAGTGTACAGTAAAGCTATGATCATCAAATAACTATCCAAAGCTTTTTGAATCTTACTTTTGTCAATCTTCATATGAACTAGTCACCAAAGTATAGTTGGATGCCTATCGAGAGAGATTTTCAGTACCCTTTGACAGGGCTCTGAAATGCTAACTTCTCCTTAAAATCCCTGAAGCTTACTAGATTTGGGACACATCTAAGTAAATGAAATGACATAATTCAGAGAGTAAAGTTTTTTTGAGCTTTCACTTTGTGATACTGTATTAGTCAGCCAAAGGGGTGCTGATGCAATATACCAGAAAAGGGTTGGTCTTTATAAAGGGTATTTATTTGAGGTAGAAGTCCACAGTTACCAGGCCATAAAGCATAAGTTTCTTCCTTCACCAAAGTCTGTTGCCACATGTTGGAGCGAGACAGCTGCCAACATTTGCCAGGGCTCAGGCTCCTTGGGTTCCTCTCTTCCCGGGCTGTGTTTCTCTACTGGTTTAGCTCCTCTGTTTCCTCCACAAGGTCAGCTGTAGACCATGAGGTTCTCTAGGCTTTGCTTCTCTCCACAAGGCCAGCTGTGAACTCTCGGGTGAATGGCTCATCTCTATCACAGGACCTTCTCTCCTTCCTCACGACCAAGCTCTTACTTTCCGGGGCTCCAGCTCAAGACTCCAACATCAAAACTTCTCCAATCCTGTCCTTTGCAATGTCTTTTATGCTTGAGACCACACCCACCAAGGGGTGGGGCTCAATACTCTATTGACATGGCCCCGTTAACACCCTAATCATACCTAATCATGCCCAGATTAACAGACCAGTTTACAAGCATGACCCAATATCTATTTTTGGAATTCATAATTACATCAAACTGCCCAAGGACTACAGACACTTACTGTGTTTTATGTGGATTACTTATTGAATTTGTATAACAAATCCTATAAGCAAGTATTATTTTAATTCCAATTGTACATATAAAGAATCTGAGTTTTATAAATATTAAAAGTCTTACCCAGGGTCAGAAAATATTAAATTGTAGAATCAATATTCTATATACTATACTCTTCCATAGTATATAACAGTAAAAATAATAGAAAGGTTTCATGACAGGTAGATGTCCATATTAGAACCCCATTTGTCCTAGAATAAGATACAATAGCTTCATGCCAATTGGACACCACTCAGGGAAGTGACTTAATCCACGTTGACAAGAAACTTCATTTTCACAATATACACAAGTTTCAATTATATTTTACAATCTATAGCTTTCCTTTTTTATATATGCAAAGGCATGCTGAAATTTTTATAATGTGAAGGTTTTTCAAATCAAATCAATCTTTTACAAGTCAAAAATTTAAAATTGATGAGGAACACTGTTAAAGCCATATTACAGAAGTCATTATGAGGCTGAATTGGATACCATTTAAAAATTTAATAATTATAAATAAATAGTAGTAGTCCATATCTAAAAACACAGATTTTGGCTCTCCATGGACTTTCCGCTTGCTATATTTCCCACTTGCATTCCCAACCCCTACTCCTTACACTTCAAGTTACTCACTGTGCGCCTGGGCAACCTGGACCCCAGAATCTACCCACAACTACAGAGGTTTTGTGTTTATAAGACCCAGTGACAAGTGTTGTAGCTAGCTTCTGAAAAAGATGCCAGGATTGAGCTAATTCTTAGCCACAGAGGCACATATTAGTAAGATTTTATTCTCCTACTGTCCACATAGCCTGCAGAGTCGGTGGAGAGCAACCTCAGATTTTGCTCTTTTTGGTAGCTCACTGAAGAATTCGAGACTGATGGCTTGTGAGTGGAGCTGGCCAGCCCATTGTCACCAGCTGTCCCAGACTCCACCTAGAAGCTTTGGGAACTGAAGGGACGAGTTTTTCATGGTCTGCTTGTTACCTATTTGGGACACATCAGGATGCCATAGCATTTCATTTAAGGTACTCTGCCCTTGGGAACATTGTTAATCTGACTTCTATTTGTCAATGGGAAAAAAAAAAAAAAACATTAAAATATACAGGCTATTGCATCCCTGATTTGGACCTAAAACTTCACTTTTGAATTGGAGTCAATATTTTCCTGGGCTCGTCATTAAATGAATTAAAAAAAAGTGTTAAGAAGTGTTCATTTGTATATATTTTTCTGAAAATTGTTTTACCTTTCCCTGAAAATGATTTTAACAAAACAGAGTGAAGTTCTCTCTTACCTTTATCCTATAACCAGTGTAAAAACATAGATTTAAGTGAGTTGGTATGTGTGAAAACGGTCTGCCTACTCTTAATCACTTTACAAACATAAGATAGAGCTATTAAAATAAAAAATAAAGAAACATGATATATTCACTCTTTGAGAAATCTTTTCACTAGAAAGGGATTTTTTTTTTCCTGTCACAGTGACTTCAGGTTCACCTAAAATAGAGGAAATTCTGATCAGAGTTGAGAAAACAGAGTATTCAGAGAGTGATGAGTTGTTTAAAGAAAATCATCCTGGATCATAGAAAGACAACCACAGCTGACAAAACTGATAGTATTTTGCTTGATAAAATAATACAGTTGTCAGAGAAAATTGGGGACAATTTTCCTATGGTACAAAGCATTCCCTAAATAACCAGATAGAAAACTAAATCTACAAGGTCAACCATTATGGAGGGTCGTGGAAGACAGCTACTTGGATAAAGAACTGTCTTGAAGAATGAAGACAAATGATAACAAGGGATGAAAAACCTCAGTATGGTAGAGGTGACAGGTATGATGTGTCCACGACCCACGTTAGTTTCAAATATAGAAAGTCAGACACTAGTGATGAGAAAGATAAACATGAGAAGCAAAAGTTCACATGAAAAAAATCTTTGAATCTAAAGTCATAAACTCATTGAGGGATTAAGGTCACCAACTTTTCAAAGATTTGGCAAGACTGTTGGACAATTATTTCAAAAGATTTGTGGTTTAAATGTTATTCATTCTAATAGCACTACGATAATTAAGCCAGTGACAAGGAAAATAATAGAAAAGAAAATGTCAGATTTCCCAAGGTTGTAACATATTAAAAATAAAAAAAGAGAAAATATCTTGGGGATGTAGTATGCTTTTGTGTGTGTGTGCACCATTTATGTAACAGAATAATTTTATGTCTTTTCTATTGTCTTTTACTTTTTCACATAAACCAGAAGAGCTGAAAAAATGTCATCATTTCAAATTTTAAAAAAATTCACATATCCATGTTAGCAAACCAGAACATATTAATAAAAATAGTTCCAAAATCTTCATAAATGGGGCAATGAGCAGCCAAATTGAAATTGCTGTGCAACCTCAGTGTATGGGATTTTGAAGAGAGAAGTTCTGCATATGAAAGTGTATTGAGTTAACTGATTATGGTACTAGTCAAGTAAGTTGATTATAACAGTAAGACAATAGTTGGAGAGGAATGATAGATATGAAGAAAAATCTCTTAGAAAGGAGGAAGTAGGGTAAAGCAGGAAACAAATTATAGGAAGAATATTACATAATCCTTTTAAAATTGGTTTATATTGTTTTTTGTCTAAGTATAAATTTAAGAAATGAACATTATGAAAATACAGAAAAGAATAAGAGTAAAGGCGTAAATAATGTATGTGTAAACTGCCATGTACATAAGGTAATTACATTAGGTTTATTTTTGTTTTCTTCAAAAGGAGAAAAAGTATTTGTTACATCTCAGCATTGTACTAATCTCTCCTCTAGACTTTTTTTAAATATAAATTATTTCAAGTTTTAGAAATTTTTATTGTTAGCTGTAAAACATACTTAATTTCATCCAAACAAAGATAAATGGAGCCTATGATTTGTGTATGCAACAATGCAATAATAATACAGTAAAAGTCCCATTTTTTCGCTTCTTTTTCTCCAGGCACATGCACAAATGAGTAGAACTTTGAATGATTAAGTTTTAAAAACTGAGACTCAGTATGTGACTATTAAAATTTTACCACCTGATAAAGCGGTCTCCTCCGTGGGACATGACACGAGACCTTTCCAGCTATGTGGGTGCCTAGGATATCCCCCTAGCAACATGAGGCAGCACAAAATCAATCTTCATCAGCAATCCTTTCTACAAAAGATCTTGATGAAAAGCGGGGAGTGTTAAAGAAACTCTAAACTGATCTTCAGGCTCTGGGTTACAAAATGGCTCCGGGCAAAGGTGGTGCACAAGGTGGGCATCCTATGCTGACACAGATGGGCTTCAGGAATGCACAGCTTGGAGAACAAGACTTATAGGAAATAAGAAAAGAAAAAGAGGTCTCAGCTCTGACCAGCTTGTTTTGGGCAAATTTCTTTTGCTTCAATGTTCCAATAAGCTGCTAGACCAGAACTCACCTCAGAACCGTGTTACCATTTCTTTTTGGATTGAAATCGCCAATGCTCCCCAAATGTTTTGGAATACCAGCCTTTACTTGGTGCTACCCAATTCTTGAATTGCTATACTGTTACTAAATCTCTCCTTTCTAAAAAAAAATGTACAATGTGTATTTGTTTACCATTTTTACTCTAACTAGATTAGTACTGTCAATAGAAATGTTCTGTAATCAGAACATTAGCCACATGTGGCTATTGAGTTCATAAATGTGGTTAGTGCAACTGTAGAACTAGATTTTACATTTCATTTAATTTTCAATACTTTTGATTTAAATTTAAAAAGCCACAAGAAGCTACCATATTGGATAGTGCAGATGTGGACAACTGCATTGCCCCTCTTAATAAAGGATATTTATTATTTGCATTTTAATAAAGCTGACCTCATGGATATGAGATAACTGCCCCCAGAAAGTGATAAGATTCTTGATATCTATCTTCCCCAACACAATCTGACTCCCACAAAAATTCTTAAACTTGTTGTGATGGTTTAAAGCTGTGTGGACCCCAGAAAAGTATGTTGCTATAGTTAATCCATTCCTGTGGGTGTACACCTGTGGTCAGTAGGGCCTTTTGATTAGGTTACTTCAGTTAAGGCATGGCTGAGGGTAGATCTTATCCTCTTCCTGGAGTCCTTTGTAAGAGAATGAAATTCTGACAAGAGAGGGAAAGCCATGGAAGCAAGAAGCTGGAAACCACGAAACTAAGATGAGAAGGGAGAGACCAGCAGATGCTGCCATGTGCCTTGCCATGCAACAGAGCAGTCCTGGATCGCCAGCAACTGCTCTCCAGGATGACTTAATGGTGCCTTGATTTGGACATTTTCACAGACTCAGGACTGTTAGTTTGTAAGCTAATAAATCCTCACTGTAAAAGGAAATCTTTTTCTGATTGTAGCAGTTTGGCAGTTTGATATAGTTATGAATTCCAAAAATAGATATTGGATTATGCTTGTAAACTGGTCTGTTCATCTGGGCATGATTAAGTTATGATTAGGGCTTTGATTGGGCCACATCAGTAGGGCAGTGAGCCCTGCCCCTTGGTGGGTGGGGAATCAAAGGTAAAAGACATGGCAAAGGACAGAGTTGGAGTTTTTGAGTTGGAGTTCTGAAGCTGAGTTTTAATGCTGGAGCCCAGGAGCTTGGTCGTGAGGAAGGAGAGAAGGCTCCAGGAAAAGAGACGAGCTGTTTGCCTGACAGTTCACAGCTGGCCTTGTGGAGCGAGGCAAATGCTAGAGAGCCTCATAGTCTACAGCTGACCTTGTGGAGGAACCAGAGTTGCTGAGTCCGGAGAGAAACAGAGCCCCTGGAAGGGAGAAACCCAAGAAGCCTGAACCCTGACAAAGTCAGTAGCTGTCTTGCTCTAACACGTGGCAACAGACTTTGGTAAAGGAAGAAACATATGCTTTGTGGCCTAGTAACCATAAGCTTCTACCCCAAATAAATACCCTTTTGTAAGTGCCAGTGGATTTCTAGTAATTTGCATCAGCACCCCTTTGGCTGACTAATATACTGGTGTATTGCTTTCGGCAGCTTAGCATATCAGAACACTTATATACATGCTAATTCCTTTAAAGGGACAAATCATCTATAAATAGCTATGTTTAAAAATGCAAATATGTCTGAGAGAGGGGATTTATTGATGGATTCATTCAAATGATTATTTAGCTTCTTTGGTGAGAATTGTACCAAGTGGTTAAGAAAAAGGAAAATTGAGTTTAAAAGAATATGGAAAATTCCAGAAAGCAAAGGGTATACCATCAAAGTTGCCAATATTACAGCATTTCCAAAGCTTGTTTGTATTCTTTCCACAGTCAGTTCAACTGAAATTCATTGAACTTTTCTAAATGATGTCATTATGCTTGGCTCTAGATAGAGATATAAATATGAATGGGAGAGGACTGTTTTCTACTGTGTATGTCCTGGGCAATGTGTTTTAATCACTATCAAGTTCCATTTCTAAATTATTGTTAGTTGGTAAATTTAGAATCCCTTCAGTCTGAATATGGAATGTGTGTTACTCAGAAAAGTTAGCACTTTTTTCAAGGTACTCACAGAGCATGGAAAAGTTGTATAGATACAAAGCTATAATGACAATGCAAACTTAAAATCATGTTTTGTGATTTAGAAAGAACTTTTGTATTTTTGACTTTATTTGAAACTCATTACATTGAGTCATGTAAAGCATTAACCAGCCGTAAACTTCAGACCTTTAATTGATAACTGACCAAGCAAGTGCCTGAACCCACATGCCCTGATTTAAATTTAGAATTCATTCCACCATACCAAAAATATAGCTCAGTCAGAAGTAATGTCACCATCACTACACTAGAGGGCCTGTATTTGAATGATCTTGAAATATTACACAGTGATCCAGGAGACTTTAAGATACTCAGATAAAATGTTCTAGGGGAAAATAAACAGTAAACACTTATGGTTCAAATGCACTTTTGAAATAATTGAAAATTAGCTTTGTGGGTTGTCCTGGAGGTTCAACACATTATAAGTCCCCATAGACTTGCTTACAAATATTGCTTCTAGATATGATATACAAATCACTATACATGTACTTTAAGCTTGGCTTGTTAAATGATTTACAGGTGGTGTATTTTATCCATAATAAATCATGTGAATATTTGTAGTCAAACCATTTCAGCAAATTAGAAGTCTAGAACCCTAACCCACCAGTTCATGGGTTCAGAGAAAACCTCCGAAACATCAAGGAAATCATTACCACGACCAGAAGTCAAAGAAATGGTAACTCTCCCTAAATCTGTGTTCCTGTTTGACTCTCACAAATCAAGGGAAGTTGACTTCCAGCAGCATTCCCCAAAACATGTTTTTTAAGATAATAATAGGTTATTAATTCAATATTTGCATAAAACAATAAAAATATGTTAATATTAATAACAAAGGAGTTGCACCAATTACAATGGTTTTTCTTAATTCAGGATATATCAGATCCCTTAATACTTTACTGCTCACAGTGGAGAAGAATAACTTGTGTTTCCTAAACTCTTCAGATGCCAAAGATGCTGTTTTTCCTTTCATAGGGCTGCTGTCACACGGAACATACTTTGAAAGATTAATATAGTATCACTTTAGTCTATTTTTCTGGGACTTGCATGCTAACTTGTGAGTATTAAGGGCAGAGTTCCGATCATTTACTGGCTTTTATTGTTGTCATGATGAAGCAGAAAAAATTAGATAAGATATTAAGGAATCTTGGTTATAGTTCTAAAACTGATATTATTATTACTATTATTACTCTGAAAAAGTGATTAAAACTTTGCTCATCTGTAAAATACAGGGCGGAATTTGTTGATAGCAAATTTATGTTCTCTAGGTTCTAGTATCTGATCCTCTCTTGCTAACCTTGTAAATGTTTAGGTGAATGTGGCATATCACTGATATTCCAGTGATATGGAATTGGAAACAATTCCATATCACTAAATTGGAAACAATTTAGATGAACTTCTCTTCCTTCATCCTTACATGTCTGTTTTTCTGAACAGCTTCCTACCCCCTACCAGGATAGAATAAAGGAAACCAGAGCCTTTGAATTCTGCTTATATCACTTCCCATACTTTCATCACTTTCAAAATTGGGAAAATCATACTCTAGAAAAACTGGTTTTTACTTTAAAGTGCTGTTCTCAAGGGTTAAGCAATACCTTGCTACTGAGAGGCTTAAATTACCATCTTCTCAAATAACTGAAAAGCCTATCATTTATTCCAGAATAATCCTAGAAGTTAAGTCTTTCAATGTGAAAACAATTGTCCATAATTTAAATAGCTTATGTTATTATATTTTATACCATTTTATTATAATTTTCACACATATTAACATATGTAAAAGGGAGCAGACAACAAAATATAAGGCAGAGGGATGAGGAATGAATCTACCATTTAATAAGCATTCTTTGTTTTGGGGCACCATACTGGAGTTAATGAATGTGATCACTTACATTTCCCCTATAACAATCTTAAAAGACGTAGCCTGAATTTCACTTTTACAAATGAGAGAATAAAGGGCCATATCCTCCTAAAGAACACTTTTCTAAAGTTTTGAAGAACAGGGATTCAAACAAAGTCTTCCTGAGGTTCATATACTTTAAATTCAGAATTTTTCTACCACACAGAAAACAAGAAGAGATTAATTGGGAGAGAAAAGAGAGGGATTATATATCTTTCGGATGAATTTTACTAATCACAAAAGTCAATTCAGGGCTTTAACTAACATACATATGTGAAGGTTCTCAAGTCACAGTTACACAAATAGTATTTCTCTAAGTCATAATTATAAAAAGATACTGAATGAAAAATATAGTATGCAGTAATTAGTCCCTGCCAAAACAAACAGGTGCGCAAACAAAGCAAGGGCATCATGATTAGGACTCATTATGAACTCTTAAAAGCCTTTTTTAAAATAGAAAGTAATATCTCCAATAATAGCAGGTTGGATGTTTCTACATGTCTATCTTATTTGTACTGGATAAAAGTAGATTGGAAGATGGGAGAAAACGAGTATGTTTCCTTGGACAAATTTGCATTCTAAATCATAAAGGAAACTCAACTTTTAAACATTTGCAGACTTTCAGAGGAACACCTTACCTCTTCACTTGTTATCATGAAAAAGAGTTCAAATACATTTAGTATCCCCTTATGATAAATTCCAAAGTCTTTAAAAGCTTAAGTAAAAGGAATCTCTAAGTGCACAAAGATGCTAAGGCACATCTTTATTGTTTGTAAGCATTTTGGGAATCAGCTGTTTCTTCTATCTCCAAAATAATAAAAATAAATAAATAATACCATGTGTTATATAAAATACAAACTTATCCAGAATTTGATTCAAGTCCTACCTTGAGATTCCAAAGATTCATTGAAACTGAGGAAATTTGATATGTACTTTGAGAGACATTTCTGTTATCTTTCAGCTTTTCGTTATTTCAGGGAGGATCAAAATTTCATGTCCCAAGTTGAATGACATTTAGAAGAAAGCAGGAGAATTGATCTAGGTCAGAAAATAGGACAACTGGTGAAATTGGGCCTGGTGATAAAATGGTATATAATTCTACAGAATTTTCTGCATTATATTAACAATGTCTCTTTTAGTGGATAATGTGATGAGAACAATTTTTCTTGCTAATATATTGACTGTCGCAGTTTGATATTATTTATGAATTACAAAAAAAAAAGATATTATGTTTGTAAACTGGTATGTTACTCTGGGTGTGATACCCTTTGATTATAGTCAAAGGTTTTTAAATTTACTTAATTAAATCAATTTAGGGCCTTTGATTCAACCATGTCAGTAGGGCGTGGCTCAGGATTGATTCCCCACTGACTTTGTGGGCTATATAAATGGACGCTCAATCAAGAAGACACACAGAAGACCCAAGAGCTCCATAGATACCAGAGGAGAGAACTTGGTCAACTTTAATCCTGGGGCCCCGGAGAGAGCTGAGCCATTCACCTAGTTTCTTCACGAGATCAGCTGTGTACTATCAGGCGAATAGCTGAATCTTGTAAATTTCTCAGTGTACAAGATTCAGTTGAAGTTGATCCTGCAAATAAACTATGTTAGGGGAATTTAGAAAAAAAATGATTACTTTGCAAATACCATTGGCTAAGTCAGAACTGCCAAAGCCTTCATTGAACAAACTATATCTAATCTCCACCTGGTGTTGAGAAGGATAACTTAATGAAATGTAAGAAAATGCCTTGGAGAGCTCAGAATTCATCCAGAGAGAACAATTAAAATAAGAACTTTTAAAGTCTGGTTTCTCTTGCTCAATCTTTTTGCATAGATGATTTTAAAATTCCAGAAGCTAATTTGACTTAGCTAGGTCTGGATTTCAAAATAAATAATTTTGTTGGGCTTTAGTCTTTGTTACTTCTATGCCTTCATTTTCCTTCATTATCCCATGATCATTTTCTGGTGAAATAATCATTTTACTTCGAGCTTCTGGAAGAAGGCTCAGAGGAAAGATTGATCTCCGATACCTGGTGATCATTGATTATTAAATCTTGAGTTAAACCACTTGTGAAGTGGAAAACATCTGAAAGCAAAAATGCATTAAAAGAAAATAATAAAAATTAAATGACTGGCTAACTTTCAAAATGACATTTCTTGTAGAAGCAATAGCACATCAAAAATGCATGTTATAATCCCTAGTTTCATCACTCTTAATTTAAAATGTTTAAATGACTAGTTTGTAAAAAAATATTTTATTGTAAAAAAGGAAGAAAATAGAGAGCAAGAGTAAATAGCAAGTGAATGTTAGAAAAGATTATATATAAATGCCAAATATATCATTAATTAATCAATGGAATATAAACTAAACCCACATTGTAAAAGTACAAGATTTGATTTAAAACATGCAAATATAACTACAACAAAATATACATATCAAGTGAAGGACACAGAAAATGGGTGGAAAAAATATACCAGTAAACACTAAATAAAATATATATCTCTATGTGTACAGGATAATATAAAGGCCAAGAGGAATTTATTTCAGTTATGAAGAAAACTTTAATATTTGAATATCAACCTCCACAGTAACAAAAAAGAGAGAAAAAAATCATAATACCCTCCCAATAGACACAGAAAAATCTATGACAAAATTCAACACTCAGTCAAGATACAAAATCTTCGCAAAGGATAGAAGGAACTTCCCTTAATTTGTTAAAGAAAACACACATGTACACATGCACACAGAAATAAAGCAAGTACACACAATTAATGAGAAATTATTAAGAGCATTCTTTTGAAATCAAGAATGAAACAAAATTGCTATCACCCTTCTCTTCAATATTTTACTGGTGTCTCTCTATTTGTACTCTCAAATTTGAAAAGGTGATAAAAGGCAAATAATTAGAAAGAAAAAAAAATGAACATAGCAATTATTTGAAGCTAAAACAATTTTGTATGTAAAAACTCCTAAATTTTGCCAAACAATTAGAATTAAAAAGAGTTTACCTTCAGAAAGCGGATGTGGTTCAAGTGATTTGGCTCCCATCTACCATATAGGAGGTCCAGGGTTTGATTCCTGGGGCCTCCTGGTGAACGGCAAGCTGGCCTACGCAGCGAGCTGGCCTGAGCGGGAGAGCTGGCCTGCACAGGAGTGCTGGCCCACACAGGAGTGCTGGCCTGCACGGAATGCTGGCCCAAGTGGAGAGCTAGCACAGCAAGATGGCACAACAAAAAGAGACATAGAGGAGAAACAATAAGAGACATAGCAGACCAGGGAGCTGAGGTGGCGCAAGAGATTGAACACCTCTCTCCCACTCCAGAAGGTCCCAGGATCTGTTCTTGGTGCTGCCTAAAGAGAAGACAAGCAGACACAGAAGAACACATAGCAAATGGACACAGAGCAGACAGCAAGCACAAAACATGGGGGTGGGGAATAAATAAATAAATAAGTCTTTAAAAAAAAAGAGTTTAAGTAGTTTACCTGCTACAAAGACACTATATAAATTGATCATTTACATTTACTGTCAACATAAAACATCAAATGTCCAGAAAAATGAAAGATATACAAGCTGTGTACAATAAAATCCACAAAATATATTGAGTAAAATTAAACTAGATTATAAAAAATGAATGGATCAAAAGCTCAATAATTTAAAGATATCTTTTTCCATAACCCAATATATAAATTCAGTGATAGCCCAATTAATATTACAGCTGGTTTTGTATTTTGTGTATATTGTATATTTATGTGGACTTGCAAGGGTTACGAATAGACAAGGAAATCCTGAAGAAGAAATAAAAAGAAAAATTACATGTTATAAAATTGCAGTAATTAAGGCAGCATAGTATACACAAAGGTAGAGGGGATAGACCAAATGTTCTAGAATACAAAGCAGTACCACATTCCAATATAAATGGTCATCTAACTATGACAGTGGTGACATGGTACAATATGTTCTGTCTATAAATGGAGCTAGATCCATTGGATAGTCATACCGAAAATAAAATCATCTAAGAAGATCTTTCTGACCTTGAGTAGGCAACATATGTTTAAACAGGACACAAAAAATGCAAAATGTGAAAGAAAAGGCTAATTTGGCCTACATGACAATCAGAACTTCTAGTCAACAAAAGTCAACTTTAAACGAATGAGAATGAAAGCCACTGAGTGAGAAAAGTTACATATTTATAAAGGGGGCATATCCAAAATGTACGAAGAACTCCTACAATTCAATATGTAAAAAGACTTAAGGAAGTAAATTGGTATCTTTTTGGAAAACTATCTGGCATCCTCTACTAAAGCTGAAAATATGTAAACCCTATGAACTAGACATTTCACTCTTAGACAAATACCAGTAATTCATAAATGTTTTAAAAGATATGTAAAAGAATACTATTCTTAATAACCCAAAATGGAAACAATGAAACAATCAAAATTCCCCTCAAATTTTAAGTAAATAAATTGTTGTGTACTCATAAAATGAAATGCTATTTAACAAAGAGAATGAATGAACTATAGCAACACATAGGAAAAGAAATAAATTTTACCAATATAATGTTAAGTGAAGGAAGCTTAGCATAACATTTAGAAATAGAAATAAGTGTGGAGTAGGGAAAATGCTTCCCTTATATTTGTAGATATTTTTAACTTCAAAAATGCTTTCTTCAAAAATATCTGTTCTCCTTTCTGCAAGAGCCAAATAAGAAAACTGAAGCAATATTTGGACACATAAGTTTTTAGGTGACATTTTCCAAATTATGCAGATCAATATAGTCTACAAAAATTACTTTAACATTATGCCTTATGTGTGGCCTACTTTGTAACAATTGGAATCACTTTTCAGAAGACTGGCCATTGGTGCTCTAATTTTCTACTCTGATCTTTCTTGCTTATAATTAGGGTCACATTGCCATACATTCTATAACATCAGTGACCAATAAGTATGATGAATGCAGTGCCCACAAAGGGATTTCTCACAGTGTTTCAAGATGGCTTAAGAATTCCTTTGAAGACTCAAGCAGTCATGAATTATTTTTAACTTTCCCTGAGCTTTATTTTATTCCCCATCCTCTTGATATTAAGAATTGAGGATGAGCTGAATCTAAATATGAAAAATCAGTCATATAACAACCTTTTGTTTAAATTATTAGTGGTAAATAGAGATTGAGTGGTCTGAGTATATGAATGAGAGTGACTGATGATTTAGCTAATCCAAGAGTATATTAAAGAGTATCTGAGGGAGCGGATATGGATCAGTAGTTGAACACTGGCTTGCCACATATGAGGTCCTGAGTTCAATTCCCAGCCCCAATGCCTAAAAAAACAAAAAACAATCAAACAAACAAAAAAAATCCTTTCAAAATTTTAACCCTGTCAGTGGGCCTTACTTTGGAATTTATGCTCCCCCAATGTAACAGAGTTAGACTCCTTTATAGTTTCCCTACACATGGCTCTTCTGCCCCTTTTATTTGAAACTATAATTAACACTATACTTGCTAAATATATGTCCCAGAGACTTAAATCTTTGGTCTGTTCATGAGCCAGTTGTGCCCTGAATCTCAGCAGAGTTGCAATGCTTACTCTGCAGTTCATTGGACTCACCCAGGACAACTAACAAGGAGATGATGATGGACAACACCCATCCCAAGGAACAGAGAGTGTCTGCAACTGCAAGTAAGACAGTTCCATTCATCTGTCCCATGAGATCTAAGCCCTCTCTCAATTAAAAACAGAATGACAAGGGGAATTTATTGGATAGTGGTTTTGAGGCTAGGTGAAGTCCAGAATCAAGGCAGTATCAAGGTGATGCTTTCTTCCAGAAGATTTTGGCATTCTGGGGCTGGCTACCTGCAATCCCTGGATATTGGCTTCTCTGGCACATGGGAATGCACATGATGGCATCTCCTGGCTTCTCCATTTGGTTGACTTCCAGCTTCCGGCAGCCCCCTTGTGACTTTCTCTCTCTGTGAACTTTCCACTAAGGTCTCAGTAATAGGATTAAGATCCATTCAGGTTCAGCTGGGCCACACATTAAGTGAAGTAACCTCATCAAAATGTCCTATTTACAATGGGCTCACACCCACAGGAATTTTAATAAAGTTTAAGAAAATGTTTTTTAGGGGTACATAGTTCCTAGCCACTATAATGACCTATGCCAGAACAATCTTCAATGTTTTCTTTTGTTGCTAAAAAATAATGCTTTTGATTGAATTACTTCTTTATATAGGAAAAATAGTTCAAAGAGAAAACTATATTTTCTTTAACCATCATTTTGTAGCAAAAATCAACTCATGAATTAAATAGATATTGATGGCGAAAAATGGATGTTTCTTTCTTCAAATCAGAATCACTTGATTGATTAAGGATTTATAATGAGTTATAAACCTTTCATCTCTAGGTCACTATTCTGAATGTCATTAAGATTAGTCATGACTAAAAGTTGCTGTAATTTGATGGATATTCAGTGAGAATGTCCATGAGAATTTGCTAGAGGTCTGATTGCAAGTCCTAGAAGGCAAATGGTCATATTTCAAAGCCATACTCATGACAGTTATTAATTTAATGCTTCAACCTTTATAAATAGTTCTTTGGACTAAAGTAGTCCCATAAGAAATTATCTTGGGTATTTATGCATGAGCACATTTTATTGCATGAATAAACACATCACTTTATGACTTGCCTTGATGTGAATAGTATTTAAAAGTATTTTCATTGAAAAAAATGAGTCTAATAAATGTGGCCAATGCATTATTAAAAGCAATAGGTGAATGTTTCCATTCTTTTTTTTTTTCATAATCTAAGATTAGGAGATAGCCTAGTGCGAAGTTTGCCACCATTTATCCTACAACTAAAAGTAGTAGGGCAAGCTAAGCATCTTGACATATCCATTTAACCTCTGCTTTCTAGCTAAAAGTTGAACATTTATCAACCACCACAGACCCGGCTCTTTGGATTGCCTAGAGTGAACATCTGTATTCAAACATATGCTATGGATAACTACTAAGATATTTTAGCCAGTTTGATGTAGCAGCTGTTCTGTAAAAGTGAGATGAGTAATTTAATAGGCAACTCTCTTTGACTCTGATACTTTTTCCCTAGTGTATGCCAACCTCAGCCAGAAATGCAGCCTAAAAAGGGTTCCCTGCTTGTGAGACATAAAGACAAGGTAATGATTTATGCAGAGGACCATCTTCAAGGCACTGACAAGCACTCACTGTCCCACACAAGTCAATACTGCTTCTTTAAAAGAACAGATGGCTTTGCACACACCACTAACAAAGAAGGAATTCTGCACAGATAGCATGAAACTTCACTACTTTTCTGAACACCTCTTGCCATAGCCAAGTAATAAAAAGAGCTTGCCAAAATGCAACAAATATGAACTTTGGTCCTGCTCTCCCCAAAATATAACTTAGATTAAAAATACATTAAATAATGGATGAGGGAAAACTAAGATATTTGTGATTTCCTGTATTATACCAAATAGTCTCAAAATGCTTTGATGTATTTGAAAGATTGTACTATGAAATTATCAACACAAGACAAAAGTCTGCATTTAATTAATTAATTAATTCTGCATTTAATTAATGTTAATTCATTCATAAAGCATTGAAAAGCCTCAGAATTTAGTTAGGCACGTAGAATGTTTGTACATTTTAGAAAATACAAAGAGAAGAGTAAACAATGTACAACATCCTGATTAGAAATATTCTTCTATGTGTCCTTTAATGATTTCATATAATGATGTGTTCCAAGAGCATAGTTACCAGCAATGTTCCAAAAGAATGTGTTTCTGTCATGATACGCCAATCAATTTTTATCATATTGTTGCCTTCCAGAATATTCACCATATTTGTCCTTATAACATATTACCAAATATATGGGTATCCATGTGACTATTGTTGAGAAAACATGCATTCTGAGTTCACAGATGGATCCTAGAAAAAGTGAAGAGATATAACATAGTCAACTGTGGACTAATTTGGCAAGGAATCATAAGTATCCATTGGAAGAGCGACAAAAAAAATTGCAATAGGAAATGTTGAGGTTTCTATGTTATCTCGTCAAAAGGAAGGTTGGACTTTTAGCCATGGCTTAAAACTACGGCATTTGGCTGAGCTCACAACAATACCTGCCGTGTCTTCTGGTCCTTGGCTACTCAAAATGTGGAACAGGGAACATCAGCATCAGCATCCCCTAGGAGCTCTGTAGAAATACATGCTTTCAGGACACAGCCAAGACCTGTGAAATCAGAATCTGCATTTTATTAATCTAGTTAGTTGGTTTACATGCACCTTAAAATTCTGGGAGCAATGCCCTAGACCGATAGTTCTCAACCTTGACTACACATTAAAAGCATCTGAGGAGCTCTGAAAAAGTAATCATGCTTGAGACCCACTGCCTGTCCAATTACACCAGTCTGTGATATAAGTATGAATACCTCAAATGAGGCCCATATTCCCTTTGGGAATACACCCTTGTGTTTTTACCCCTAAGTGTGTGTGAGTCTATATGTGAGACATTGCCAAAATTATTATCAGTTGCACCAATAAGTGTTTTTAATGCTAAGATTTCAAAACCGTACAGCTTTGTTGACTATATGAGGCACTGTTTGATTTGGGTCATGATGCCTTTTTATTGAACAAAACACTCTGAAAAGCTCTCTTATTCTCCATCTATTTAACAAAACAAAGAAACACAATTTCAGATCTCTGAGCTACAAATTGATCTGTCTTCCATTGTTTCTCCAGGCCATATCTTTATCAATATATGAAATCATGCTTTGGTGAATCCTCAAAGCATTTTTCACTCTCTATTTGCCATTGCTCAACTGAAGGTCACTACAGAGTAAACACATAGAGGCAGTCTTCATGGAGCCAGATAACGAACGCAGCCAGAAAAACAAAATAGAACAGAACAAAACAAAATCTCCTAAGTATCAAGCATTCATTGAGGAACCCTGAAATATATTTGAAAAAGTAAGAAATAACTATTGATTTTAACAGTGATACATTGTGCAGATTTGTAGCAATCTGAACTGTGGTACTTAAAATAAAAGGGCCATCTGCTATAGAAACAATGCCATTGTCCTTGAAATCCAACTATAATTGTTCATGCAGAATTAAATTAAATATAAACCCATTAGTGGCTGGCATTATGGGGTACTGGTGCAGATAGCATTATATTTTAAGTAGATTAATTGCTACATATGAATTTGAATATATATGTATGTGTGAATTTGCATGTATATTTGTATGCACATATATTGCATATATACATACTCAGACACACACAAAAATGAATATATCATATATGCTTTTAAAAAGCACAAACAGCATTTTACCTGTGACTTGGAACATAAATTATATAATCCAAGCCTTTGTGTGTAGATTAGCCATTAATAATTGTGTACACATCTAAGGCACAGTGTTGTCTCACTTGAAACAGTGGCACATTTAACATAGCGATCATTTTAGGCAGATGTTCATGCTAGTTGGAACTCTTCCTGGGTAAAGAAGAACCTAGAATACTACTGACATTTTAAGGATCAGGGGCTCTTCTAATCCTAACAACTGCAAGATTACAGACATCAACTCTTCAATGAAATAATACAGGGTGTTGATACCTGCAGCCTTCACAGCCCTGCTCTTCATTTCATATCAACACCACTATCCCATCAGTGCCTCTTCTCCATTCCTGGATCCTAGGTAATATTTGGTCATTTAATTTCTGGTTGTAAATACTGCCTTGCTATATGAGTGTTCCTTTCTTGGAGATAAACTGAGGAAGTGTCGTCACATCTAAGTGGGCTAGGTCAGACAGATTGCTGATGAGGCTCTCCTAATCCCTACAGCCAAACAAGTCACAAAGATGCTGACAGAGCTCGCCAACCTCAGAATTTATTTATTCCCTTGTCAGGAAGTGTTGATTTAGTATAGGACCAGACTTTCTTATGTATTTTTAAATAGGTTTGAGTCAAAAGATGGAAAGATGATGGATACTGAACTTCCAAAGCTGGAGACTAAATGATGTATTTGTGATAGAAAAAGCCCTTTGTGTTTAGAATTAAGTAACCCTTAAGTGATAGAAAAAGGTATAGTGATCAAGTTTAAAGAGCTAGAATGGACATGTGATTTACTGCATTACCCACAAAATGAAATACAAGAATATCTGAATTAAAACATGACATTGAAAGCTACATAATTTATCGAAACAATGAATGAAAGGATGACATGCGGAATTGTCAACTTATCAAACTATGATGATGGTTATGTTGTCATTTAAATTAAACTTATTTCACTAGAGAGAGTTTTGCAAGACTCTAAACTCCTTGGAGGGTATAACTTCTTTTAGGTCACACTGTGTCTAGATTCAGGCATTATGTCTGGGGCAGAATACCCACTAAATATTTACTGAATATTGTATTCTTAAGTGTTAATAATTATTATGATTTCTGTATTAGTTTTGGACAAGTCCTTACATAAAACCATTATGCTTATCTCTCAGACTTTAAGAGAACATAGAGAACTTACACCTTTAGAATTCCATAATATCTGCATAGTTTAATTGTACAGTGATTGGCAATATGATACTTGCTCTCATCATAAATGATGCTGATTCTCAATTTACCCACCTAAAAGAGAACATGGAAGTTTATAAACATTACTTAATGAACTGCCAGTCTGGTAGTTTCTCCTGACAACTTGAATTTTAATTCTCAATGTTCTTCCAAGCAAATGCAAGCCTCTTTATATTGGTAACTGTATTAGTCACCCAAAGGGGTGCTAATACAAAGTACCAGAAATCTGTTGGCTTTTATTAAGGGTATTTATTTGGGGTAGAAGTTTACAGTTACCGGGCCATAAAGAATCCAACTCCAGGTATCATAAGAGGTACTTTCTCACCCAAATTCAGTTGCCACGTGCTGAAGCAAGATGGTTGCCGATTTCTGCGAGGGTTCAGCCTTCCTCTTCCACTTAAGGCTGCATGGGCCCAGCTTCTTCCAATCTCAGCTGTAACCTGGAGGGCTCGTTTCTTTCTGGGCCTTCTCAGCTGCTCAGGGCTCTGGTCTCTTCAGCTACAAACACTAAGGCAGGCAAATGGCTCAGCTCTCCCCAGGGCTTTAGTTGTTTGAGCCTTCTCTTTTCTGTCACATGGCAGGACCGAAATGACCAAGTTCTCTCCTCTTTCGTGTCTATGGAGCTCTCTCTCTTCTTGAGTGTATCTTCTGTGCCTTCTTGAGTGAGTGCCCGTTTATATCAGCACACCAAGGGGGCAGGGACTTAAACTGAGTTATACTCTACTGATGTGGTAGAATCAAAGCCCTAATCTTAACATAATTTAATCAAAGACATGTCAGCTGAATCTAATACAATCAAAGGGGATCACGCCCAGAGGAAGAGTCCAGTTTATGAACATAATCTTTCTTTTTGGAATTCATAAATAATCTCAAACTGCCACAGTAACCATAAATAAATTCTAACACTTTCATAAAGGACAAACTCACAGAGGAAAAGAATGAGAACCAGGAATTACATTATGAAAGCCAATAATAGAAGAAACTAGTAATATCAGATAACAGAACAAGAAAGTATACAATGCTTAGAAACAATTGTTTGTATTTATTTATTTTTGGTCATTTACTATACTTTGAAATACCCATCCATTAAAAAGAATAGCTGCAAAGAAAACTTATTATTTTAACTCTTATAATATTTATCATTATGCATACACGTTTTTACAAAATATAGCTCTTGGGAAAAATATTTAAAATCTGTCAGAATCAATTATTTTTTCAATCACAGATATATTTCCATAGTGGGAAAAAAGTAGATGGCAGTAGACCAAAAAGAAACACATTTTTTACTTGAAAGCTCATTTCACATTCTTTGAAGAAACAGTACTAATAGAATCTCAGGTGAAATCTAAGCCCTTACACCATTCTGAAGAGAGCAATAAATAATATGTTCCACTTGGCTTTACACTTAACATTTCAAGTTTCTGGGTTTTAATATTATAAATAACAGCACACAAAATATTCTAGCATCGAGGGCAATTGTGTCCAAAATTTGGCTGTCTTAATTCTTAAATGCCATTTGTGTGTGTGTGTGTGTACTTTGATGTATGTCAGTAACTCTTTGGTAAATGAATGAAGTGTGCACAGTTCTATATTGTAACATGCCCCTTTGCTGCACTAATTGTTACTTTGGTGCTCTTTGAACAATATCTGCTATGTGTTGCTAGGCTAGAGAGAATCACCCCATAACACACACAGGGGACAAGCCTTCATGTCATTTTCTCCTACAAGGATGTACTTTTTCTTGAGAATCTTGCTACAGTGTTTGGTGAGTACAAGAACTGTTAAAAGGAGATGAATTTAATGCTATTATAATGCCTCCTTTATCATATCTTAAAATATAAAACATCATTTTGCTAGCGTGTTTTCTATAAAGGTCACTTTTACTTGAAAATAAACAAAATAGTTTGAAAATAGGTTGATTCAGTATGCATGTTTTATGGAAAAACAACTGCTTAATTTCATCACCAGTTATCCTTCAGGAAACCATGCATACATAGAGGTTCCTTGAACTCAATTCTATGATCATATCACAATTTTTTATTTCTACAGGTATTTTTTTTTGTTAGTCATATATTTATTTGCAGTCACATGTATTTCTGAGATTATTTCTAATTTCTCATCCCTACTGCCACCATATTTTTGAGAATATTTTTTGCTTTATCATTGGCAGATTCTAATAACTGCAGTCATATGTACACCCCAATGTAGGAAGATCTTTTGTTTACTGAGACCCTTCTACACTTTCCTATTCTATTCTACATTTACCCCTGAAGAGTAAAGGATAATCCTTTGTTAGTTTCTTTCCAGGTTAGACTCTACTGATGAGAGGTATTTAAAAAGCCAAGATTTATCAGTTTGTTCTGCAAATAGGTTCATGAAAATTTGCAGACATTAGGTGTAAGCTTTTGCTATTTGTTTCCAGATGAGAAAATTACTCTTTTTAGTTATACACACTGTTGAGATAACACTTCAGTGTTTTCAGATCTTGGATGTCCCAGCACTTCCGAAGTATTTTGTAAGCATTTAATTCCCATTATTTTCCCGACATAAACTATGTCTGTTTTAATATTTAAATATGAGGTTGAGATCTAGTAACTAATTATCCTTCACATTAACATGAAGTATGCTTCTGTTGTGTTTACTACCTGTTTTTTCTAGACAAATGATAAAATCATAAATCCTTGTAATAGCATGCTTAAATTCATTTCTTCCATCCCGTGTTCCAACTGAGGTGCCAATGCAGCAGTTACCCGAGTCCAAAATAAGTAAATCATCATACATAGTGTTACAAAGGAAATTTCTAAGAGCTTATTTCATGACCCTTGAGCAACCCTCTCAAATTTAAATAAAACTTCAAAAATCAGCAGGGATGGACGTTTTGAGTAGGATATTTTGGAAGAAAGCATGCTGTGAGTTCCAGCTTATCTCCTGTGAGAGAAAAGGGAATCCCACATTCAGTTCAATGTTAAAGGATAGGTGGCTTCTCCAGAGCTTCAATAGTTCTACCTGCAGTTGGGATCACTCTGGCCTGTGGGCTGCTGTTCAGCAGAGATGAGAGAGTGCTAATATCCCCTGACTGGCCTGATTCTCTAGAGTGTGTTGGAGCAAAGGATATTGTTGTCCATGATTGTGCCATGTTGAACTGAGCAATCTGATGAGTGGTTGCTTTGTATTCTGTCCAATAAGACTGTTTAGATGGGTGGGAGCGCTCAGTTGAAAGAAGCGGTAGGTAACCACTAGCTGCCAAAAGTTAAGGAGCATGTTGCATGCTATTAAAGATGCAGAGATGCCTCCACTCCAGCAGAGATAACTGCAGGAAAGAGGGCATAAATGGGAAACTTCAGAAGAAATATTTGCCAATAATCAGAGAAGATGAAGTTAGCTCATTCAAATGAGATTTTTTCCTATGCTCTTTACTAATGCCTGCCCATGCTTTCCCAACTCTGGAACACAGATTAACTGGCTAGTTACAATGTTGGCTTTTTTGGAGTTATGGGGGAGATAAATGCAAGGCAGCTGAATACAGAAAGCTGATCTTCAGGTATCTCTGTCTCACTCAGAAGTCTACCAGCCTCAAACAGGCCCTGATCTCAAAGGGGAGGAAGATTTGATATCAAATCAGGTTCATAGTATTGATTATTAACTTGGACTGGACATTCGATTTTCTGATATTAAGTGTGTTGAGACACTGAACAACCATCTATGTTTCCATTTCCTTTGAAAGAACAGAAAAACCACAGGATCTGTAAGTGTTTCCATATAGAGGCAATGCAGATTTTTCCCACCAAATGCTGTTTAAGGAGATAATGGGAGAAAAAGTTAAACTGGGTTTGGATCACAATCCAAGTGTCACGCAGATACAAGTTAATTACATATTTTATAGCAATAATGATGAATAATAGCATATTGACAAGGATTGGGTAAGAAAATTATCCAGATTATTGTCATAATTTGCTGATATGTCTTGATTTTATGCAATTACTTTCCCTTCATAGAAGGAGAATTTAATCAGTTATATCCCTGAAAACAGATTGGGTGATTTTCCTCAATGTCATCCTGTTAGGAGGAGGTCCCAAAACATTATTCTGAAAGAGAATAATAAACCAGTGCCTTTGGGAATCAAATAGACCTTAACTTCTTGGGGTGTCATATTCCTAAACTTAAAATCAAAAAGATAGAAAAGAGGGAGAGACAGAAGGAAGAAAGAAAATAGTATCTATCTTATAAGACGTGTGGTGGATTGGATCATGTTCCCCACAAACACGTGTCCAAGTCCTTTCCCTGGTCCTGTGAACTCATTTGTAAATGGAATCTTCAATGATCCTTTTAAGATGAAGCCAAACTGAAGCACAGCAGGCCTTAATCTGGTATGGCAGGAGTCCTTACCAGCAAAGACATTTGGACATGGAATTAGAAGTCACAGGGAGGGACAGAAAGAGGCAGATCACCATGTGATGGAGGCAGATTGATTGTCAGCAAGACACTACCAGAATGCCACAGACTTCAGTAAAGGCATGGCATGCAGACACCTTGGTTTTGGACTTCTAGCCTCCAAAACTGTGAGTCAATAAATTCCTCTTGTTTAAGCCAACAAGTCTATGACATTTGTCATAGATGGATACCTTAACAGCTTATGACAGCTAAGTTAGGTAACCTTTGTAAATTCCCAAGTCAAAATAAAATTTATTTCTTCTTTATCTTCCTTTCACATGAAAAAAAAAAACAGACAATGTAGTTTCTTCCAATTTGAATGGAATAAATCACCTTCTGGTTGAGTTTAACCTTTAGATAGGTAGTATATCACCATTTATGTTTCATTTATAGAAAACAAGACAGTATAATTAATTGTATGTTGAGTTAACTTGAGAAAAATTGGGTTATAACAATTTCATATATTGTAAATTTTTAAAGGGTGGCCTTATAAAATTAAAATAGACTTAAAACAAAATTAAAACCTAAATTAATACTTTTAATGTGTTAAAAGAAATTCAATTCTTCACCTGAAAAACATAATTCTGTATATTACTGACCATATTAATACAGTTACTACATTTAATATCAAGCCTTCCATACAATTCTATTTTGGTGTTCCCTAAATCCTAAATATATGTTCTTCCATTTTTTCTTTTTTTTCCCTGGTAAATGGAGCTGGGAAAGAAATTCATCCTACTGGGTTGTGTTTTTTTTTGTTTGTTTGTTTTTTGTTTTTTTGCCTAATTATCTGCAAAAGAAACCACCAAATAACAACAGACTTTAAAATCTGAATTTAAAATATAACCTTTACTTATAAACTTTAAAATCCCTTTCTTAAAACATTCATGGGAAGCAGTATCTTGCTTAGAGCACTGCTGAATCACTTAGTGCTGCTTAGAAAGCTATTGATTAACTCAGATAATATAGTGTTCTTTTAATGTTGAAGATTCCACTGAGATCACTATTTCTCCTAGGAAGGCTGAAGCATCATTTTGAGATGGGTTGGTTTGAACATTGATTCTTGGAACTGGCAGCTGAAGTCAGCTTTTAATTTTTCTTACTTTGGTCTTTTACTATTAGAATATAATCCATAGTCCCATGAGTTTGGGAATGGGGAGGGGAGTTTGCAGAGCCAAGATACATCTTCTGAGTCAAACTCTGGATTATTTCCAGTTGCTCCAATATTAACTCTAAGCAAGTTGATAAGGGTGCATGTAGGTTCAAGTTTCCCCAGTTTAGGAGGAGAAGGAAGTTGCTCATTCACTCATTTTAGAGCATATATTATGTTCTTATCTTTTGGAGGTACAAGGAAAGGGCAGGCTTAAGATCCCCAGGAGAGGTATATGTCTAAAATGCCATGGGTGTCCCCTGGGCAGATATGTTAGTGCTTTACACATGCAGGTTAGGTTCATGATCAGAAGGATTATAAGACGCTGTGAAATCCTTGCTCACTCTTTCTTCCTTCTTTAGTTCTTCATAGAATATCTTCTCTGTGTTTATTGTTTAACAGACCCTGGATGAAGGATCAGGGTTACTTTGATGAATGAAATAATAATGGCTTCCTGGCTTTATTTCTCAATCTATGAAATAGGGGAGATCATCAGTATTCTCAGTCCCTGGGTTAGTTGTGAGTATTAAATCAGATGAGCCATATGAAATCTTTTCTATACTGCCAAGCACTCTGTAAATATTTGGTATCTACTCTGCAAGTGTGGTAAGAGCCTTTAGGTTGTTCTCTGATAAAAGAGTGAGGGTCCTGCCAACTCTCACCTACTACACATTAAGGTTAATACACTTTATTTGGTTACTAATATCTAAAAATAATCTTTGGTCCATTAGACTTAGCATTTGCATAACTTGGCACTATGTAAAATCTTGGCATGAGGGTCAGGCATCTTGTATTGCCTCAAAGCCATCATTTGGAACATCAGTGAGCAGTGATTGCATAGTACTGCAGTGCAAATCTAGATTGCAAAAAAGCTGGGCCAATTCTGTGTTGATTCAGGTTCCTTTTAAAAATAGATCACAAGCAGAATTTTTTGCTTATTATACTGTCTTATAAAATGAAAATGTCTTTCTTATAAAATTGGGAGGAAAATCCAGTTCCTCTTTGTTTGGTAATTATGTCATTTTATACTGTTTGACTTCCTTCTGCACACATACACACACACTGTACCTAACATACAATTTGCTTCCTGATAATCAGATGATCAAGTAAAAACTATACTAGTCAGATAGATGAGGTACTATAACAAAAAATTAAAAATCTCAATGGATGAATGTAATTATCATGTATTTCCTACTCGTACAAAGCCCAATGTGACTATTCTTGGTCAAGTAATTGTCCTGAGCCAGTCTTCTTCAAAGGTAGAATTAGGGAATTAAAATCCTAACATTTATTGGCTCTGTGGCCACCTCGGTTCTTGCTGTCGTCCACTTGATCCTCAACATCCTGCTACCAAAAATAAAGCGTTAAATTAGAAGATATTTTAGGTCCAATCTAAAAGTATAATAGATCACCTCTGCCCATATTCCATTACCCAGACTTTCACCCTTGCCACACTTAGCAGATATAAGCCTGACAAAATGTCGTTTCCTACACCTAGCAGCAAAACAAAATACTCTAATGAAATTAAAGCATAGCTTCTACCATTACTATGACCATATCTGAATTTTCAGAAAGGTACACTCTGTCTTTGTAAAGAACTGGTTAGACATTCTGCAAATAAATACCTCACATTTCTTTATTATATATTTATTTATAAAATGTTATACAGGGGATAACTAGAATTTGTGATTATAAGATCCTTTTCACATGTTTAGGTTTTAACAAGAAGTGGGGAGTTCAGATTGCTAAAGATAAATTGCTACATATCTTTTTAGTCAAAAGTTTTGGTAGCGGGAAGCGGATGTGGCTCAGTGGATAGAGCTCCCGTTTACCATATGGGAGGCCCCGGGTTCGCTTCCCGGGGCCTCCTTGTGAGGGCAGGCCGGCCCGCGCGGCCCGGTGGTGGGCTGATGCAGCAAGACCTCACAACAGGAAGCGGGTGTGGCTCAATGGATAGAGCCCCCGTTTACCATGTGTGAGGCCCCGGGTTCGCTTCCCGGGGCCTCCTTGTGAGGGCAGGCCAGCCCGCGGGGTGCGGTGGGCTGATGCAGCGGGACCTCACAGCAAGGGGGAGAAAAGCAGACACGGAGAAAACACACAGCGAATGGACACAGCAAGCACAAGCAGCAAGGGGGGGATAAATAAATAAATAAATAAATCTTTTAAAAAAAAAAAAAAGTTTTGGTAGCATACACAAGAAAATGATATTCTTTAAATAATCTCCTACCTACATTTAATCAGGAAAACAAGACTTGTGTACCAGAACTCAGGTGTTTTCATTTAATATAATCTCATTTTGTTTTACTGAAATCGAAAAAACATAACAGCAAAGAAATTCTCTTTCCGTTTTCAGGGAAAACAGATTTGAATGAACATAACATTCAAGCTGTTTAGTGGTGATTTCTACTGACATGGTAAGTAAAACACACTTCATTGCGATCCAAGTAAAATTTCATGAGGTGAAGCTTATAACAGAGTAAACACACATACAGATGCACTTAAATTTTCTTGAATCCTTTTTAAGCTGTTGTAGATCTCTATACCAGAGAAAATCCAAGAAAAAAAGCAACATGGTAAATCACCTATAATTTCATGTTTGTCTTATAGTTGATTACTGATGAACAGTTGGACATATAAGGAAGTATTTTATATATTTGTAATGAGAGATGATTTTATCAAGTTTATGTTAGATAACATCTCTTGTCTCAACATCAAAATTAGAGCAATGAAGCTATGTATCATCATATTGTCTGACTCAAACTCTGCTTAAAATGTGCTACAGTAAAATCGCTCCATGCTTTTTCTAAAAAACGTTGTCAGAATAGATCATTATTTGGCCGATGATACATGAATATTTAATAATTGAAAAATAGCCTAGTATGTTTCATGTGTAATAGATATAGAGTTTGATAGTATTGTGATGTGATAACTGGTTCATTACAAATTCTTTAACAGAAATAAATATAATACATTCTCCTTTGTATTATTGACTTTGTGGTTTCTAATTTCTCCCCAGGTGTTATCTGTCTGTTAATTTAGTCAATAAATGGGAATACTTGCTTTATTTTATAATTGAAGTGTGCATAATAGAGAATGGAAAGATTACAATCAATTCTGAATCTTGATCATAACTTTATTCTTATCTCCTGGAAGAGACTATGAATAACTATACATATTAGTAGCAATATCAGCACAATATTTTTCCCTCTTTATTTTGATGTAATTTCAAACAAAGAAAATTGAAATAGTGCAAATTAGTCCCATATACTACCCCATACAAGTTTTGCCGACTGCCTAACTAATGTCCTTTATAGAAAAACTATCTAATCCTACATCATTCATTGCATTCATCAGCATATCTCTTAAGTTTTCTTCAGTCTGAAATACTTCCTGAGTCTTTCTTTGATCATCATGACCATGAATTTTTGATGAATATAGGCCAGTTATACTGTAAAGTGTTCCTCGATTTGAGTTTGTCTAACGTTTCTTCATGATAAGATTCAGGTTATGCATTTTTGGCAGGAAGGTAACAGAAATGATGCTGAGTTCTTCTCATTGCGTGTCAGTCTTGTCAATCTATCACATTCCTAGGAATATTAACTTTGAACACTTGGTTAAGTTTGTGTTTGACAACTCTCTCAACTCTAATTTTACTCTTTCCCACTTTATAATTAATAAGAATTTGGGGGGAAGTACATTAAAATTATGTAAATATTCCATTGCTCATTCAACTTTTACATACTAGTAAATGCTTGAGATAATTATTACTATGATGATTGCCAAATGTAGATTTTCTAATTCAGTTATGCCTTCTACACTTATTTACTATTCTATTTTGAGGAATAACTTTCCTCTCTTCATTTATAATTAATGTGCATATCAGTGTGGATTCCTGTTTTATTCAAAAGAATGTAATATATACTATTATAATTTATTTTGGTGTTCAAGTTATTTCCAAAGCACAGACTCTGGGGGTGAGTAGAATGGAATATGCTGGAAAATGGTGAATTGAAGTGGCTGTTTAGCATAGATTATGGTAGATTTGGGGTAGAAAATGTCTCCTTTATTGAATGACACCTGAGAAATAATTCATTTTGAAAACTCTTTCACAATATTCTAATTTCTATGTTACACTATTAAATATTTCCTCTTCATAGCTTCTCTATATTATTCTATCTTATTCTAACCGTTCAAGCAGACTCACTCGCAAGAATAAAACTCCACAGATCAAACTTCGTAAATTTCCTAAGGCAAAGCTGCTCTACATTTCTACTAAACTAGCTATGTCAGTAAAACTTGTTAAAATACATCTGATAAATCTGCAGAGGCTCATTCAAATAGCAAATATTCATTATCTGTTCTCAAGATTCTGGTAGTAAATCTGCCTATTTCCATGCACATCACTGCAAATTTCATAGACTTTCACATGAGGGTATACCATTTACAAACACATTAACCATGAAAAAGGTAATTGATAATCACTGTACTGAATGAATGGCATCCCCTTGACTTAACCAAATTCCACATAGGTAAATAGCTCTGTAGAACCATCTTGGATTTCCACTTTGATGAAAGAAGAAACAATTACCAATAAGTGGCTACACCAAAATGAATTGCTGAGCATCCACAAATTGTTCAAAATACAGCTTTTGCAGAAGAATCTAAAATTAAATATAGGAAAAGTACCTAAGTGCTTTACTTTTCAACCTCAATTCATTTTGTCAATTGAATTTACTAAATCGCTTTTAAAGAGATTTTCATAAATACTTTTAAATACTCTCAAACTAAGTTTTAATAATCAGCATCTTTGAATGTCAGAGACTTTAGGGGATATTTTAAGTGAAAAAAAAGAACTGTTAAAAAAAGCTGGGAACTAAGTTTAGTTTTAAATTGCATAACACTGCACTTTTAAAAAAGACTATAAGGTTTTATGGGAAAAACTGATGTTTTATCATATGATTATGTATTTCATAATCTAAACAAATGAGTAGAAGAATTTGACCATGGTGCATGTTATCATAATTAAATATTATTATATGTTGTAATTAAATTATAATCAATTTTTAATATTAAAAATATTTTAAATATTTGTACTAAATAATTCCTTTTCTCTTTGGTTTTTCATAGCCAACAAGAAACTCAGTGACATTGCCTATCACCAGTAAATGTTGCCATGCTAGACATTCTATCACCTGCTTGCTGTAAAGAGTATCTCACACATGTACAAAAGCATCTAACAGTTTGGGAGCACTAAAGGCAACTTGAAAAGACTGCATAATTTGTGTGAGAAATAAGCAAACAATGATAACCCTTAACTTGTTAGCATAAATTTAGTATTAGGACAATTTATTTTTGTTTTCTTCCTAAAAGATATTTTTGAAAATAGCATAATAGATATTAAATGTGAAATTATCATGGTAAATGACCACTTATATAAAAATCGTAAATGTAAATCAGGTTGTTTTTTCATTCCACATTTATAAACTCTTAAACTTGAGAATATTCTTCATTGATTATAATCAGAGAAGGAAGAATTCCAAAGCTTAATCTAAATGAATATTTCCTATTTCCTACTCAAAGTTATACCAAGATAATTTTCTACCTGTATTTCAGGAATGACATTTTTATAAAGATAATAATACCACTTTATAGTGTTGTCATGTGATCATTTTTTAACGTGTGTCTATGTTCTGAGTTAGACAAAATATTTAACACTTATTGATAGTGGATACAGAGGAAGGTTTACACAAATGCATATAGAAAACATATGCCCACCATGCACACATATGCAGTATACTAGTGTTTTAATCATTTAGATATTTTCATTATATAAAATATCTTTAAAATATTTAACATGTAATTTTTGTATATTATTCATTGTTTTTCTTTATCTCTGACACTAAAATAATGATGACAATGAAATTCTGTTTCACCCTTAATTTTAACATATGGTGTGTTGAAGAAAATTGTCCATGTTTTACTTCATATTCTTCTTTTAGGTATAATTCTTTTGATTGTTATTTTAACAATATTTAAAAGAAATCCATTAATTCCGATATTGTTTCCCATAATAGGTGCTTAACACTTCGGTCCAACCTGCACTTGCTATCCATTTCTTCAGCAGCTACCATACTAAACGCTTCCAATTTCCCTTTCCTTCTGTTCAATCTTTTTCTAGGGCAGTTGCATTCAAATCATCCCTAAATCTCTAGCACTTTACCTTGAATTTTGATGCCTTAGAGCATTTTATTTCAACCAGAGATATTTGTAAGAATCAACAAAGTACATTGCCCAGCTTTTCCAAAGGGAAAATCTCACAACCTTTTACCCCCCAAAAAATGATTTATCTAATGTGCATATTAATTTACACAAAAATAGTGACCATTATAATAATGTGCCTGGCACACAATCGGCATTTAATGAATATTTGTTAATTAGACATATATAGGTTAACTTCTGTTTTTTATAGCCTACACTTTTAATTGCTTATACCCTAGGTACTAGACATTGATTTGTTTTCATTTCATCTTTCCAAGGACTATTCTTTCTCCAGTCTTTTCTCCACTTTTAGATGAAGAAATCGAGATGGAGAATTGGAATTTGGTGAAGTTACACAGCTGGCAAAACTATCTGGACTCAAAACCTTCCATAACATCACAATGCCTCTCATAATATTCATCTCTTCAGGTGAAAGCATAATAATCAGAAAATAATATGAATAAAACAAAGGAATTCATTGGATATCCCTCAGACCTTTAACTCTGCTGAAGAAACTTCATAAAAAAAAAAAAAAAAAAAAAAAAAAAAAAAAAAAAAAAGTGAAAAAGCAATTCGTGTATTCAAGTTTAAATAGAAAATTAGTCCATGTGTTAAAACCAAATGAGCCTCTTCTGAGAAAAGAACATGATATATACGGCATGAAGCTTAGAATTCTTTTATAAAATGAATCTAAGAGGTAAATCTCACTGAAATTACCTCCAGTTTCATTCAAGTATTACCTTGAAACAATGTGTATATTATGTGTTTCTTGTTTTTAGATTTAACCAGACCCACTGTACTCCTATCTGATACAGATTTTGAATTCCTTTTTATCCTTACTCTATAAATAAATCAGTGATGTTAGTCGAATTCGATCAAAAGAGAAAATATTTTCACAGCTGTCTGCCTTTTAGTAATTAACACTTGCTTCTTAGTATACAAAATACTGAGCTCACACATATACATGTTTATAAAATATCTCTTAGGTGAATAATAAATATAACTCTCCTTGCATATTACATTCCAGATTAGTAAATTTTCTACTAAAATTGGAATTTTTAAACCAAAATTGGTATATTAATTCACATGGACTAGAAAGAAAAGAACGTAGACTTCTACCACATCCTTCCAAATAACTGATTATTAATGATACACTTTTATCAAGGATGAAGAAGAATTGTTGATAAATAAAAATTTTGACAACTTTTTTTCGGTCTGTTTTCCTTATTTTAATGAGGTAACACATTTAAAATCATAGCAGCATTATTCACAATTGCCAAAAGATGGAAGCAACCCAAATAGCATCAAGTGATTAATGGGTAAATAAAATTTGGTATATACATACAATGGAATATTATTCAGCTGTAAAAAAGGAATGAAGTCCTGATTCATGCCACAATATGGATTAGAAGACATGTCAAGTGAAATTAGCCAGACATAAAAGGAAAACTATTGTGTGATCTCACTGATTTGAAACAATTAGAATAACCAAACTTACAGAGTCAGAATCTAGAACACAAGTTATTAGAGGACAGGGTGGGGACAGGGAATGGGAAGTTAAGGCTTAAAATGTACAGGGTTCTTATTCTGAATGATGGAAAGATTTTTGTAATAGATGGTGGTGATGGTAACACAACACTGAGAATGTAATTGACAACACTGAAATATATGTCTGACTGCTTAGTGAAATGTTAGGTTGTATATATGGTAACAGGATAAAAAAAATTAAAAAACGAAAAATTCCACAGAACTACTCTACACAAACAGTGAACCCTAATTTAAATCATGGACTATAGTTAATAGTACAGTTATAAAAATATACTATCACCAATTGTAACAAATATTACACACCAATGCCAGGAGTTAATGATAGGGTAGTTTATGGGAATTCTGTATTTTATGCATGATTGTTCTGTAAACTCGTAACTTCTCTAATAAAAAAAAGAAAAAAGAATGCAAAAAAATCCAGATAATCTACAGTGAATATTAAAATTAAACAAAAAAGATAAACTGTGACAATTCTGTCTCCTACCTTTGATCCCAGTTTCTTAGTTTTCCCACACCAACCACCAAATCAATGCTATTATTCTTTTATGTTTTCTCACAGAAATTTATGTGTATGCAAGAATGGATGAATATAGAGATTGATGCAGACAGATATATTTATGTTTTTATACAAAAACTATCATAATGTACATAATATTCTTCAATTTACCTTTTCCTTTTAGCTATTGCTTTTGGAGCTTATTTCTTCTAATTTTCTCTTCACTTTCCCTCTGTCATTTCTGGGGTTGAATACAACTGATCCTTAAATCCCTACTATATTTTGCCTTAAGTTCTGCTGCTTTGTTCACACATCATTTCAAACATGTATAAATGTTTTTAAATAATACACTACACAATGGAGTTTTGTTATATTAAAGGACATGATTATCTGATATTTTGAAAGATATTTGCCCCCACAGAATTTGTAGCACATTGCAATCCACTAGCAGAATATGGCAGAGCCTCTTACTCTACATCCTGCCAAATAATGTGTTAACACAACACATTATGCACATCTGATAGGTAGAAAATCGTACTGCAGCAAAATTTGGCTTTGTTCATTTGTTTCATTATCAGAAGCCTCAAAATCGTACGTTTAAGAACTACTTGTATCTGCTTTACTGTGAACATCTCTTCAACACTTTGCCTACTTTATCTATTGGGTTGTTCTTAGTAATTCAAAGGAAGTCTTTACAATTATATTTTTGTTTCAGTTATGCGTTGCAAATATTTTCCCCAGTTTGACAAATTGACTTTGTGGTAGTTTGTTTTTCCATGTAGAAGGTTTTGAATTTTATGAAGTCAAATATATTTTATTTGTCTGTAAGGAAATAGATCATTTTCAGCTTCACATGTTTTGGTCCTAGTTAGGAAGGTATTATTCAAGATGTGAATATGAAAAAATTTACACAGGATTTCTTCTGTTAGTTTTATGTACCCCTTGTATACCTTAAAGTTTTTCTCCACTTGGAACATATACACCTTCAAGTTGTTTTCCCCCCTCCCCAGGTAACTGTCATTGATTTATCAATCTATTTCCTGATCTCAACCATATACTGAAGTCCTATATGTGTTTAGGTGCATTTCTGGACATTCCATTATTTTTCATATACTTGCCTGCTCACACTCTATTTTCAGTTTTTAATAATTTTTATTATTTTTAATTCTATAATGAACTAATATTAAAATTTTATCAAGATCTAATATATATTCTGTATATTTTCTTTGTCAAATATCAAACCATCTTGCATTCCTGAAGTGAGAAAAACATTTTCCTTGACATGTGTTTTGTAAATATTCTAATATGTTTCTGGTTTATATTTGGTAATATTTGGATTTTGCTTTTATATATATAAATTAGATTGGTTTTTAGTTTTCCTTTTCTTCAACATCTTTGTAAAGTTTGATCATCAATGCTATGAAGCTTCAGGGAAAAATGTAAAAAAAACAAACATTTTTTTCAGTAATGCTGAATAGCTGTAAAAGTTCTGCTTGTTAATATTTGAATTCATTGGGATTTTTGAGTTTTTTAAATTATTCTTTTATGAATGAATGGTTAGTCTATTCCATCTTAAAAAATGGAACTTTTTAATCTGAATTTAGTCTTTAAATTTGTTATTTGTCTATTTCATTCAGAATCTCACATTTATTTTCATAGATTTGACTAAAATTTTTCCTAAGTTTCTTTAAATGTCCTATGTATGTAGCTCTATTCTAATTATAATGTGTAAGTGCGTGTTGTTACATTCCTTCTTGTTTCTGATTACTATAGCTGTTTATTTATTTTAATGTTTTGTTCAGAGATTCAGCTTTTAGATTTGATTCCTATATCTGACAGTATTTTATTTCTGGTAAATTAATTTCTATTTAAATTTTTCCTTCCTTTTTTCTTTTACATTATTCTTTTTTGAATCTGTTTTATGTTAATTTTATTAACAGAATATTAAAACATTTTTTATTAATTAAAAAATTTAGAATTATCGATTATCTTCCTGATAATTCCTTTAATTGTCTTCCAGATGAAATTGTAGTTTTGATTTCCTTTTTATTTGTATTGGAGAAGTCATATTTTTACAGAAAAATCATGCATAAAATACAGTGTTCCCATATGCCACACTAGTATTTACACCTTGTTTATTTTGGTACATTTCTTACAATTCATGAAAGAACATTTTTATAATTGTATTATTTATTATGACCCAAGAATTGTTGGAAGGAAAGTTGTTTGTTTTATTTTGTTTTGAATTTTGAGGTGTAGTGTACTTTATGATTTGTTATACATATCAAGTTTTATTCCATTGAGAATGAAGAATGCTTTCAGCACTGTTTTTAATTTCTGGAATTTATATAATTTTCTTTTTAAAAAATATATATTATCATTGTTTAAATGTTCAATGTACACGTGAAAAGAACATCTCATTTTGGTTTTCAAGGAAAAATACAACATATTTAAATTGTCTAACATTATTATTTAAGTCTTTTATATCCTTTTTTCCACATTATTTGCCATAGAAAAGCAGAAGCTAATTAAAATTTGTTTTTATTTTTATTTTTTGGCATCTGTATCTATTTTTTTCTTGTTGTCTTCTATTTGTTGTTATAGCTGCAGATGCTGTGCTGTTTCATTCATAGACGTTTGTGTGATACTTCAATATAACATTAAGTGTTTTGGTAACTATTTTTATTAAGTGTTGCTTCTAAGTTATTTGGAATAGCATCTTCCTCCTTCATGCCACTACCACTTTTGCCAAAATTAGATGTTATTACACTCACTGTTTATTTCTTAGTAGTAAGCTAGATGTATATATCATTTTGAATTAAATTTTCATTTCCTTGACCAAAAGAAAGATTGACATGCCATTTGATACCACGTACTAATTAGCTACTTGGTTTTGCTGCTTGTGATTTTATCCATATTATTTTCCCATTTATATAATGTGTTCGATTTATTTGTGTTAACAATATACATATGTTCTTTTTATTAGACATAATAACCTTTTATTTGACATTTGAGATTCAAATTTTCCTCCCAGTTATTGTTGTATCCTGACTTTTCTGTAATAACTGTATTATCTTTATATATATATATATTTATGCCCACACACACACGATTTTTAAAGTTTTCTTCTGAGAAATTGGACCTCTACTTTCACCATAAACCAAAAATGTTAACTTAAGGCAAAGATTTTTTTTCCCACTACTTCAAGAGTACTTTTTCCATCCTTTGTGTTCCATTGTTTCTCTTTCCTTATATTTTCATTAGATGTTTAAATATAGCATATGGCTGAATTTTTTTTTATTCAATCCCTCTATATAAGACTTTTAGTTAGAAATTTTCTTTCATGGCGCATAATGTGAATTTTGACATATAAGAACTATTTCTAACATCTCAAAACATGTTTTCTCTTTGTCTCACTTATTCTGTCTCATTTTGTCCCCTTTTTCTTCTTTCCTTGCTTTATTATAAATTGACTGAGATTTCTTTCCTAATCATTTTATTTCCTCCTCCCATTTCTACTGGTTTGCTGGCTCTCCTGTTTATTTTACAATATATTATTGAGTCCAAATTAGTTTATATAATTACATACAGCACAAACAATACAAGGACCTTATCACTGTCTTCCAACATAGATGATATTTTCCTAGTAATATTCTTATTGAATATGCTATTTGTCCATTCAGTGAGATCAGAACTAGCTGGTGGGGTAACATATTACAGTGTGATGGGAGATACAGCACTCTAAATTTGTTTAGCAGGCAGTGATATTTTTCATTATCTCTCCCCCAATCTATCTGCACATTGATTGGCAAAGGCTGTTACAGGCTTTAATTCTCCAGCCGTACAGTGCAAAAAGGAATCAAAACTACCCCAAATTTCCTCACTCCTCTAAAATACATTCGCTTACACCTTGTCTACAGGTCTCTGCAAACCAAGAACTCTCCATAATCTACTGCTTTATATTCAACTTTCCCAAAGAGTTCTTCCATAATTCCCTTCCCTAGAAGTACCTATTACTACTTTCATTTTAAAAGCACAAAGTAAAGCATATAAAAGAGAGAATAAATTCAGCAGAAACACTTTGTTTGACATGTAGACAGAAACTATTTTATTTCATTGGTCTCCTTAAAGAACTTCATTAGATTTATGTAATATAGACATTATGAGATACCTGTTAAGAACAAGTGCTCAGAGAGATCTGATTTCAATCCCATTTTCATCATTTACTTTCTGTTTGATCCTTGACACTTCCTTCATATCTCTAAACCGGGGATTCTTAACCTTTTTTGTTCCACGGTCCACTATACCAAGTAGGTGAAATCCATGGACCCTTACCAAGTCCACACTATACTGTGTGTTATTAAATATATGACACCCTCACCAACACGTCCCCACAAGAATAATGTTTTTTTGAATTTCAATTCAAGCTCATGGACCATTTGTTAAGAACCCCTGCTCTAAACCTTAATTCCTTCTTTGTAAAATGGAGATATCAGCCTCATAATATTCTTATGAGGAATAAATGTGACATGGCATGGGGCGCACGGACTACAAGATCTAATACTTGGTACCAGAAGTTCAAGAAATTATGGATATTGCTATTAATTTGTCTGTTTTTTACTTACTTAATTTAGGCATTGTTATTACATCAAATTACTCCTCTACTATTGACTTTATTGCTTTCTTGAAATAAATAATAGGCTAATTCCTTTTTCTTTATTAATAAAAGACTTTTAGAATATGAGTTTTCCTTTTGACAGAGCATTTTTATGCCTCTAATTTTTTAAAGCTAATCATCTCACTCTTGTAACTTTCTCAAATTATCTGTGATTGTGATTTTTGCACATTACAGGAGTATTGTTTAGCATATGTATAAATACTTAATATTTACTAATTCCACTTCAAATTTATAATCATGGATATGATTAAGATTTCATCTCTCTGATTTCATAATGGCTGTATTTATTATAGCTTAAGCAAGGAAAACCAACTAAATTTCCAATATTCTGGATTAGCTTGAAAAAATCATCTAAAATATTCATAAAATGGAACATTACTCATTAATTTGAAATTATTTTATAATATATATTTAAATTTTGTTAGTGACATCAACAGTATTTCATGATAAGTTTTATGTTGAACACTATGTCTTAGTTTCCCACTGCCATGACCAATATCATACACTGGGTTGTCTTAACACTAGGAATTTATTGTCTCATGATTCTAGAGGCTAGAAGGCTTACTTTCTCCTGGGTCAGAATTATTCTAACTGACTGGCAATTTTGGGGGTTCCTTGGATTGTCGAATGGCAATATCCTCTCCTTCCTTTCCTGAGTTCTGTTGACTTCCGACTTTACTCCTGCATGTGACGTTCTCTTCATAAAGCTTCCAGTAATAGGATTAAGGTCCAACCTCATTCAGTCATGCAACATCTTAACGAAAAATAACATCTTCAAAAGGTCCTATTTACAAGAGATCCATACTCACAGGAATGGATTAAGATTAAGAATGTGTTTTATCCTGGAGTACATATTGCAACCAACCATGTGCTATATATGTACATTTATATGAACATATATACTTTATATTTAAATGGATCAAATTGAAATGCAGCAGCTCCAGTTGACATTGGAAAGGGAGGATACAGAGCTGCAGAGCTATCCATTTCACTTTCCCCTTCCTATAGTCCCTATGGCACCTTTGATAACTCAGTATATTGACCCAATTGAAAACAGTATGTAGAAATAGAAAGTTATTTTATGTAAATTACATAGATATATTAGATGTTAGAGGATGATACACTATTTCATTAAAACTATTTACAGACTACTGTATTTCAGTCCTATTACTAGTGACTTGTCTTCAACCCAAGTCCTAGAGAAATTTTAATAGGACCTCTTGGTTCTCCAGATTATTTGTTGAAAACCACAGATTTGTACAGCTGGAAGCCTAAAATATCTCCAGCATTGCCTGTCCACATACCCTTTTACAAATATTACTACTATAGCCTAAAAGAATTTAAAAATCCTAGACTACTCTATCTGGACCTTGTTGAAAGGAAAACTTTGTGGGCAATATTTGTACTTTAAGGAAAAAGCATTTTTAGCTAACTTAATTTATTGAATCAGAATGTGAATAATAAACAACACATAAAACAGATAAACACAGAGTATAAGCACACAATGGAAATATGAGAGAAATTTACACCTATGTCTATAACTAAGGGAAATTTGTCTGTAGCTTTCTTTCAGAAACATGCACAAATGATTTTTTCAATGTAAATAGCTAACTTGCTAACTGTCAAATGTATTCCATAAGAAATGGGTTTTTATTTTTTATTTTTCTGGCAAAAAGTAGATAATTAGGGATTGCAATATTAATGGATATAGAATCCTTGAACTTTTATGTCTTATGAGAAAATTGGAAAGCATAAAAATGACAAATAACTTTCTTATATGGAATATTCCCCTTGATAAAAAATTGAACTTAATTTGACACTTTTGGAATGTACTAATCAAATTCTATTTTCTATTTTCTGCTAAACAGCAGTTTATCCTGAAAGGCAAGTGGGACATCCCAAATATCATCAGTAAATTTGTTTCCACACTGTTTCTTGTGTGCTTAGCACCATTCTAGACACATAGGCAATAGGCAATTAAATGATAAGGGAATAAGTATATAAATGAGTGAATGAATGAATGAACAAATGAAAACTATTTAATATGCCTACAATGTATATTACAATCATTTGACATAACTCTAAGAGCCCATGTGAAATGTATAAAATATTTGTCTCTTCTCTTTTTCTCTCTTTCTCTCTCTTTCTCTTACCTCTGCATTGAAACCTAACCACCTACCTCCACACACACAACATTATACAAACTTCAAAAAGAGCCTTAAAAGCCCTGTCACTGGGCCTTACCTTGGAACATATGATAACCTATCCCCCCCAATGTACGGGAGTTAGAATCACTTATAATTTTCCTACACATGGCTCTTATGCTTCTTTTGTTTGAACCTATAATTAACACTATACCCATTAAAAATTTGTCCCAGACACTTAAATCTTCCAGCAGTTCATATGCCAGTTGAGTCCTGAATCTCAGCAGAGTTGCAGCCAACACCTACTCTCCATTTCATTGGACTCTCACAGAACAACTAACCAAAGGATGATGATGGACAGCACCAATCCCAAAAAAATAGAGAGTATCTACAACTGCAAGCAAGAAAGTTCCATCCATTTGGTCCATGGGCTCTAAGACCCCTCTCAATCAGAAGCAGAGTTGGCATCACCATCTACAAATCCTCAAGAATGAGGAATGAACAAACATATGATGGGAATGCAACTATGGACTAAAGTAGACATTATTATTCTAGTAATGGAAGAACTTGTAAAATTGATATAAAGACTAATCACCAGTAGTTCTGAGGGGAGGGGGAAGGAAGAATAGGAGTAACATGGAGTAACATGGGTCATTTTTGGGTTGTTCTCCATGATATTGCAATGATGGATACAGGCTATTATGTTTTGTCAAAACCTATAAAATTGTGCAGTACAAAGAATAAACCATAATGCAACCTATAGACCATGCTTAGTAGCAATGCTTCAATATGTGTTCATCAATCGTAACAAATGTACCACACTAATGAAAGACGTTGTTAATGGGGAAAAGTGTGTGTGTGTGTGGGGGGGGGTTGGGGTATATGGGAATCCCCTATATTTTCAATGTAACATGTATGTAAGCTAAAGCTTCTTTTAAAATAAAATAAAATTTTTAAAAAAGAGCCTAGGGGGAACAGATGTGGCTAAAGCAGTTGAGTGCCCGCCTTCCACATGAAGGTCCTAGGTTTGGTTCCTGGTGCCTTCTGAAAACAAAAACCAAATAGCACACAAACAAATGAAAAAAAACAACCAAGGGAAGCTGATGTGGCTCATTGTGCTGGTATCCCATACACATGGTCCCAAGTTCAATCCCCAGCCCTGGCACCTCAAAAAATAAAAATTAAAAAAAAACTAACTACTTTGACTGAAGAACTTTGAGAACTAATATCCTATCTAAATGCTTCTCTCTTTCAGACTCAAATATATTTTGGGTGTGTGTGTTGGAGTTGTGCAGAAAGAAATAGAGTGGAAGAACTGGAAAAACTGGCGGAGCCCTCATTTCTAAATCACTGCACTGTTCTAGAATTCATTACCTTTGTCACTAATTTGACACATCAAATCTGTACTAATTTATGTTGATATAAACTATTTTATTTTTTATTAGCCACATTTCTCCCTCTAGGAGGACAAAATACAATTACAAGGGATGAAGCATCCTCTTACACTTAGTGGGTGCATAATTTTGATTGCTTAAAAGACTTGTAGATAAAACAAAAGCAAGTTCCTACTAAGTCAAAAGCAAGACCTAGCTAGTCCAAATCTCATATATAGAGTTAAGAAAATTATCTTCACATCTCCTATATCTATAAACAGAAAAGTAGCACTTAAAAGCGTGCAACTGTTATCTAGTCTTGTGTTTAAAAGGTGTTTTGAACTTTTATCTACCATGCTTAGTGCAAAAAGTTTTGAAAACTTTTTATATATTTATTTTAGTTTATAAAACATGATCTGAAAGATCATGTAGCTTGCTAGAAATCGTTTTGTGTTTTGAGTTCCAATTAATGTGTGTTTCATGCATTTTATTTCAGAAATATTACTGTGTATATTAGTAATAGTGAGTATTACTGCCATGACCCTACTATATATACATCTTATATGCACCAATTTTCTTTTTAAAATATAAAAGTCTGAACTCTGAAATTCAACTAATTCCCAAGGTTTTGAATATGGGACTGAGAATTTTGTATCATTTATTGAGTGCATACTTTGTGCCATGACTTTTTTAAAAATAGATATATCTAAGAAATTTATTAAAAATAAAGAAAATAAAACCTGCAATAGGGAAGCGGGTGTGGCTCAGTGGATAGAGCCCCCGTTTACCATATGGGAGGCCCGGGTTCACATCCCGAGGCCTCCTTGTGAGGGCAGGCCGGCTCGCGCGGCGCCGTGGGCTGATGTGGCAAGACCTCACAGCAAGGGGGAGATAAGCAGACACAGAGAAGACACGCGGCGAATGGACACAGCAGCACAAGCAGCAAGGGGGGGATAAATAAAAAAAATAAAAATAAATAAATCTTTAAAAAAAAAAAAAAAACCTGCAATAAATATGACTACAGTAATTCCTAGCATGATTGACTTAATGCGCCTGTATAGAAAAGAGAAATGAGTTTTTCAGTTTCAATAGATTAATAAGAATTCTAACAATAAAAACTTTCCTCTAAATAATTTAGATTATCTAAGAGTCTGTTTCTGTAGAGCAGAGAAAAATGTACTGTGAGAAAATAATCCCTATAATTATTCCTACACCCCATATAAGATCTTGTATTCGTCATTCAGTTTGAGAACCAGCACAGTTTAGCAATATTTAGTGTACCTGAAATAGTGCTTTGTACACAGACTTGAAAATCCATGTTTGAGAAATAAATTTACATAGCATTTTAAAATTAAAACCAAGTTAGAAAACATAAAGAATTACATATAATAAAATTCATTTCAAAATGCCTATTGAGCAGATAATGTTGAAAAATATCATTTTATTTTGGTTTTCTGGGTGGCTTAAAGCAAATACTATGAAATGATTTGGCTTAAACAATAGGAGTTTATTAGCTTACAGTTTTGAGGCCGAGAAAATATCCAAATTAAGGCATCATCAAGGTGATGTTTTCTTCCTGAAGCCTGGCTGCCAGCCACCCTTGGTTCCTCTGCCACATGGAAAAACTCATAGTGACATCTGTTGGTTTCCTCCTTCTCTTTCATGTTTCCTTTATTTCAGCTCCTTGCTTCCATGGCTTTCTTTCTTTGCAATAGAAATGGCCTCCTTGAGAAAGAAAGAGAAAAAGAGAATGAGAGAAAGAGGGGAAGAGGAGATGGCATGGTCTTTGCCTCTATTGAATTAAAAATTTTATTTACGGCCCTGAAGGGAAGGGGTGGGAGGAATAGAACAGATCAAAAAGGGGGTATTTAGTGGGCAATTGAAGTGTTCTACATGATCTTACAATGATGGACACAGGCCATGTTAAATATCATCAAAATTTATAAAAGTGTACAGTCTAAAATGTAAACCATAATGTAAACCATTGACCATGTTTAGCAGGTATGTTTCACTATTTGTATATCAGTTATAACAAAGGTACCCTCCACACATAAAATGGTATTCATACGGGAAGGAGGAAAAGGGGAGGATTTTGGGTATATGAGAGTTCCCTGTATTCTGTATGTGACTTTACTGTGACCTAAAACTTCTTTGAAAACAAAATGAAAAATAGTAAGACACTGGGGAATAAATGCAAGAAAATGCCACTATACAGACAGGACACCAGATATTATATTGATGAAAGGCAAAATGTCGGAAAAATTTTTTTTAAATATTTTTCATTATTTTTTAATTTCCCAATCTTTTAATTTAATTTAATTTTTTAAAATTTAAATTTTCATGTATTTTATTTCTTATATTTAAATTTATTATTTCATTATCCTATTAATTGTATTTGGCTATTTTAATGGCTTCAGTTTTGAAGAAGCTTTGGATCACAGAAGGGTTACAACTGGGGCAGGGGAGGATTGTTGGTGTGGGAGTCAGTGATGGGGGATACATGAGAGGAAGTTCACCTGGGCATACATAAAAGGTATATAAAAATGTTTAAATATTCACGGGGCATCTCAGTGGGTGGAGATTTACACAGTAACAGAGAATATTGAATTCCCATCCTGGATTGCTCTGCCACATTCTCTAATGGAGCAGCAACAGTCCCCCAAGTGCATGGGCAAGGACTGGCGAAGGAGGATGATCCACTGATGGGCCCTTGATATTGATGACTATGCTTATGAGCCTTTGATCTTGAAATTGAAACTTAGCTTATTGTTGTGGGGTGCCTAAGCATTGCCTCCTGATATCCTCCTTGTTGCTCAAATGTGGCCTCTCTCTAAGCCAAACTCAGCATACAAACGCATTACCTTACCCCAGCATGGGACATGACTCCCAGGGATGAGCCTCCCTGGCACCAAGGGATTACTACCAAGCACCAACTAGCAATGCAACTGGAAAAAGACCTCAAATAAAAGGGGGAAAATGTAAAGACAAATGAGTTTATACGGCTACGAGACTTCAAAGTGAGTTGGGAGGTCCTCCCAGAGGTAATGCTTATGCACATCTCAGCAGGATCTCATAGACTGCCGAAGTGGATACTACCCCAAATAGTGGGGTTCCTGAGGACTCTGGAGATACTCAGGTCCTATGGTCAGAGCAGATAGCTCCGGAGTTTGGTACCGTGCCAGTGGGCCCTACTTTGGAGTTTGGGCTCCTGAGAGTGACAGAGTTGGACTCAATTATGTCTTCCCTTCACATAGCTCATCTGTCCCTGTTTAAACCTATACTTGGTGCTGGAGTTTCTAGGTGTACGTCCAAGAGACTTGAGTCTTTGGGCGGTCCATGTGCCAGCTGGGCCCAGAACCTCAGCAAAGTTGCAACACCTATCTACAGCTCATTTGGACTCACCCAGGACAACTAACAAGGAAATGATGATGGACAACCATCCCAAGGAACAGAGAGAGTCTGCAACTGCAAGCAAGACAGTTCCATCCATCTTCCCCATGGGATATAAGCCCCCTTTCAATTAGAGGTGGAGTGGATATCACCATCCCAGAATCCTCAGGATTGGGGAAAGAACTGTGGACTAGAGTGGACTTACTGGTATTCAACTATAGACATATTTTTATTCTAGCAATGGAAGAAATTATAACATTAATGTGGAACCAGTGGCCGCTGGAGGTTCTGGGGGCAGGGGGTGGGAAAAACAGTTGTAATATGGGGGCTTTTTCTGGACTTAGGAATCATCCTGAATGACATTTCAATAACAGATATAGGCATTTTATATCATCACATAACATGCAGAACTGTGTGGGAGAGAGTGTAGACTACAATATGAACTATGGTCCATGCTTAATGGTAAAGCCCCAGGATGTGTTTATCAATTGCAATGAATGTGCCACACCAATGAAGGATGTTTATGTGGGAGGTGAGGGGCATGGGGCATAGGGGAATCCCTATATTTTTTGTGTAACATTTATGTAATCTAAGTATCTTTTAAAAAATAAAAATATTATTTTTTTAAAATTATGTGTAATACAATGAATTTGCTTAATTTAACTTCATCCAAAATTAAATTTCCCCCAGATTTAAAAAATTAAAAATTGAATTATATGATTGATTTCCAAAAAGCCAATGAAGTGGCTATGTTCAGCATGGATACAGAAGCAATTTGTTGCTGAATCTTTCTGCATTTCCACCTTTAAGCCTTTCAGAGCAATATGAAAAGAAAACAAGAGCCCATAAGCTGAATTTTCAGCAAAATTAGAAACAGGGAAGACATTCATAATTCATATTACTTGTGAGTCTTGACACATCAGTCTGAGGAACAGAGCCTTATGGGAAGACATTCTTAAGATGCAAACACAGGGTTGAGTAACAGGAAAGGGAAGGGGTACTTGGCAGCAACTGATCTTGGAAGAAGCCCATAAAAATAACTTCCCAGATGTATTAGTCAGCCAAAGGGATGCTGATGCAAAATACCAGAAATTGGTTGGTTTTTATAAAGGGTATTTATTTGGGGTAGAAGCTTACAGTTACCAGGTCATAAAGCATAAGTTCCTTCCTTTACCAAAGTCTATGGCCACATGTTAGAGCAAGATGGCTGCTGACATCTGCGAGGGTTCAGGCTTCCTGGGTTCCTCTCTTCCCTGGGCTTGATTCTCTCCAGTTTCAGCTGCTTGTTCTCTCCACAAGTCCAGCTGTAGACTCTCAGGCGAACAGCTTGTCTCTTTTCCCAGGGCCTTCTCTCCTTCCTCAGAACCAAGCTTCTCTGTGTGCATACTTCCCCGGGCTCCAGCATTATAACTCAGTTTTAGAACTTCAACATCAAAACTCTAACTCTGTCCTTTGCTATGTGTTTTATCTTTGATTCCCCACCCACCAAGGAGTGTGGCTCAACTCCCTACTGATGTGGTCCAATCAAAGCCCTAATCATAGATTAAACATGCCCAGATGAACAGACCAGTTTACAAGCGTAATCCAATATCTATTTTTGGAAATCATAACTATATCAAACTGCCAAACTGCTACACCAGAACTAAAACATCTTTCCCAAAGTGGGAACTATTGTAAACAAAGGTGAGATTAACCAAAGTAGGAACACTGGACTAGGTGGTGTCAAAAGGCCTGGAGATGGAATATCCCAGAATGTTCCAGCAAATGTCGACTTTAAAAAATAGGTATGGCCTGTGTCTGGGAGTCAGTAGCCAGGGAGGTCAAGGGGTAACTCAAGGCTGGACATAGAAGCCATTCTTAAGCAAGTGAGGGATGCAAAGAGAGAAAATGTGACTACATAAAGGCACCAAAATATATTGGAACAGACCATCAGAATCGCAACAGATATGGAGTCCTTAATTTGCAATTCCTGTGGTCTATCTAACCTCTACCAAATATTCTAAAAATAGCAGGGCACGGACAATACACCTAATAAAATAATAAGTTTTTAAAAATGGAATTTCCACATAATCCACAAAAATTGTGAAGCAGGTAACTGGTGAAACAACAGTAACAAAACCAAAAAAAAGAGGGAAGGCAAAAGATTTGGCCATAGTTCGAGGCAAATGGGCAAATATTGAAATAGAACTTGGGAGGTTGTGAAATTGTCCATGGGAGAGTAAGAACATGAATGGACTAGAGAAAAAAAATTAGCATTTCTGGGTGAAAGGAGGGCCCAGTTGGGCTTTTGGTTATTAAATTTTTATACTGGATGTGATGCTAGTCAGCGTGTCTTGTGTTAAAGATACTTCTGTTTCTTTTCCAATTCCAATGATATTCAGTCTATTGCCAACATTTCCTGCATTCACTCCTGTTAAAGAATCCAGGCTGCGATGTGAGAGCAAATAAAACGTAATTTTTTAGTTATCTCTTTTCAGTTAGATCAAATATCAACGAAATAAAACATTAGTATTGTTAAGACTTAACTTCATTGTTAATGCTTCAAAACATGTAAAGACCTCATCCCCCTGAAAAATAATAAATGTACTAGTAATTTGAACATGTTACATTTTAGTGTATAAACTATGTTAAAATGATAGTAGACTAAAAATATTTTTACTGTAAAAAAACCCAAAGAAGATAATTTTATTGGTAATAAAAATCACAATAGTAATTTTAAACCTAATTTTTAATTGCCATATATATAAAACATTGAGATAATTTTATCAGAGGGAACACCACCATCCTATTTTTTCTTATTAGTGTAAAATCTGAAGTTGGTCTTTCTAATCAGTACAGAGGAGAATTGTTTGTTGGAAAAAAGTTTAATGATTTAAATTTTCTAGGCAGAGAAGATATTCAAATAACAGTAAACTGATGTCTAGTATCAGTTTTTTGATTACCTTTTCATAGCTGCTTAAACTCTATTCTCACTTTAAGCAGATAATATCTGCTTTATTAAATACATATATTTTATATACTGAATATTTTGAAAAGTCAATAATATTTTCCTACTACAGATATCTCCTTCCCCTGGCAATACTATCTAGCCTTCATACATATGAGGATGTAGAAAAGTTATATGATTAAGCTTTAGAACCTGGAGTCTGCAGGGGAAACAACAAATATATTTGCCAGTGGATAAAAGAAAAGGATTACAAGAAAACACTATGTCCAAATTTGCCACCAGAAAGTCTCAGATAATTCAAGGTAGATGTGTTGCCTGAGAAAGCATGTCACACTTCTGTGTGATTCAGGGTATTGAGTGAATTCCATGTATTTCTTATTAAAATCCAATCCCGCCTGTACTAAAAACGGTTTTACAAAAGAAGTTGATTACTCCTTGTTATTCTCCCTAGCTTGCCAACACATTTCAATTAAATTAAGCACTCTAACCATTTGAAACTGAAAATAGACTCACTTATTAAATGTATGAACATAGATTGTAAATAGCTTCTTTCTTTCAATCTATATTCTTCCACCTTGCCCCAGGACAAAGGGCTTGCTCAGGCCATCTTTGGTTGTAAGTTGTTTACAGGCAATGTGACCAATTTTCCCATTTGGCCCTCACAGGATCAGTTTAAATCTATTTCCCCAGTGTAATTATTAATAGTGTCACTTTGATTCTGAGAAATGGATTGGTTTGGATAATAAAAGGTAAAGACAACCCAATTAAAAAGGGTATAGGGTCTCAACCTATCTTTCTAAGGCAGTGGTTCTCAACTGGGGACAATTTTACCCTCCAGTGAACATTTGGCATTGTCGGGAGAAATTTTTTAGTTATCACTTGTGGGGGAGAGATGTTCCTATACACATCTAATGGGTAGAGGCCAGGAATGTTTCTAAACAACCTAGAATTCACAGGACCGTCCCATAACGTGAAATTATCCAGCCCAACTTGTCAATAGTGTTTTAATGGGACAGAAGTAAAAGTAAGTACAACAGCCTCTCGCCCACCCTTATTGGTTCTTTTGTACCAATGTCTGTCCGTTAGAGTAAAAGCAGATCTTCACTGGCTCTTCTCTCCCAAGAATGCCCTACAGGAATGGCTACATAAATATGAGGGCCCAATGAAAAATTAAAATTCATGGCCCCTTGCTCAAAAATTAGTATGAATTATAAGACAGAGTCAGGGAAGCATTAAATGAAGTGCAGGGCGCCATGCAACTGCACAGGGCATACCCCATGAATTGGGCCTGTTGCCCCATTGGCAGTGAAAGTTTATTTTCTAATGAGTTCATTTTATAAAGACCCAACAAGGGGGCTGAAAGACTAGTTATCTTTGATTCCACAGTAGCATTATTTAGAGATAAAACTTTGTTAATTTAAAACATTATGATAATTGGGCCAACTTGACAAGTTATTTAGTTACTTTTTGATTTACCAAAAACGAGAGAGAGAGAGAGAGAGAGAGAGAGAGAGAGAGAGAGAGAGGAGAGAGAGAGAAAGAAAAAGCTCTGAAATGTTTATAAAACTGAAAGCATTCCTGATTGCTCTGACCCTTGCTTCGCTTTCAAGGAAAGGAAAACTCATAGTAACATTTAGTCTATAAATATACCTAATATACAAATGGACACCTGTTTTATTACCTCATCCTGCCCACCAAGGTTAGGGCATCACAAACAGACCTTTGAGAAGCATTCTTTGGCATCATTTAATGTAGTGTTTCATGATGGTTCGTTAACATACTAAGAATTGGAAACAATTGATGTACTCATTCTCCTTCATATCCTAAAGGTTATTTACATTAGCCAGTAAATTAGTATCTTTGTACTTATTAGAGCATTAAGGCTTACAGTATTGGATCCTGGTGCCCGTCAGCTTTTTATTGTCTTCACAATATTGTCAAATAGGCCATTGTAGATGGCATGTTTGCAATCACTGTCAACCACTTCAAAATATTAAGGATGTACCTAGCAAATGTATTATTTCTCTCTACTTTATTTCTTTTTCCCAACATACATTATCCCAATACTACCGTATATAATCATAAATGGTGTCCCCTTTACAAATAAACTTTCTTTACCTTTGTCTGGCAGCAGTATTTCAGGATTTTTTAACCTTACTGCAAAATCATAATTTGGTCACACAGAGTTGAAGATTGAACCATGTAATCCCCAACTTGAGCTGCTCTCCTGTGGGTTTGAGCCCCTTTGTAAACAGTATCTTTGAATATGTCAAGCTGTGTCAGGGTATGTAGGTGAACCCAGTTGTGAATAAGATATAGAAAAGATTTTATTTAGATGAGGCCAAATTAAATCAAGGTGGTCCATTATTGATATGACTGGAGTCCAAATAAGCAAAGGAAATTGGGACACATTCACTCAGTGGAAGCTGGATGTCAGTAGAAGCCAGAAGTCAGAGGAAATCAGAGGAGCAGACACAGAGAGAGAACACCACGTGATGAAAGAATGCCCGAATGCTATAGGGAGATAGCAAGTCCTGCCAATAACTTGATGTAGGACTCTAGCTTCCAAAACTGTGAGACAATACATTTCTGTTGTTTCAGTCAGTCCATTGTATAATATTTGTTATAGCAGCTCTGGCAAACTAAGATACACAGCAAGAAGTTATATGTTCATTATTTGCTCAGAATAAATCCACAGACTTGACAGAGCTGCAGTTTTAGTTTAGATTTTGTTTGTCTATCTGAGCAAATGGACAACAAGGTTTTTGAGGGGACATGTTTTCACATAGCAAGTTTTCTTTCAGAGAGAGTGGGCACCATCTCCATTTTAGATTCCTGTAAACAGGACTTCTCAATCTAGTTATTAATATCTTGGTCTGAATAACTTTAGGGGGTTCCACTCAGTGCATTGTGGAATGTTGAGCAGCATCCTTGGTTTCTTCCCACTAGATGACAGTAGCACCTCTCAGTTATGAAAACAAACCAAAATGTTTCCAGATGTTGCAAAATGTCTCTGGGGCGGCAAAATCACCCCCAATTGAGAACTACTGCTTTAAAACAAATCTAAAACAAAACTATCAGATTTTCAGGTTCAATTTCCCTTTATATTTCCCGAAGGAGCTCAGTGAATTTTCGTGCAATCATCTATAAAGTTACCCTGACAAAGCATATTAGACAGATGAAGTAGAGATCCTATTTTATTGTAATAATAACAAATTTTCCCAATGCTATGAATGTGTTTATTCTTTATATTAAATTTACACTGAGTTTCTTGGAAAGGGATGAGTTTTGAGGCTGTGCTTTGGCATGTTATGCTCAAATATTACCTCAATTGTCATAGTCATATCACAATTTGCACTGAGGTCAAAACTTGCTCTTATACATCAAATTGAGTGAAGGAAGGTGGCATTGTCTTTGGAGCTGAATATTTGTTCATTTCTAACATATATTCATATAATCATGGCTTCTTGGGCTGCCTCTACTTAACTAATACAACCATCTGAACAAAGGAAAATATCAAACAGCTGCTTTAAAAATGAAGCATAACTGTTTTCTCTGATTGTCTTTTACTGTTTACTTGCACAGATTCTTTCATGTTTATGATTGCCTTTGCCTTCAAAGAGTGAAGCAATTACACTTTTGTACCTGAATAGTAGATAAAAGCTGAATTAGCTGGTCATTTGGATGGATTCAGTTCAATTGAATGACCTAGAAACGATGTTTAGATATATTTTGAGTGAAGGATGTATTGCATACATCTTTTATGAATAGTGAGTATGTTCTCTGTGATTTTTTATCTCCTTTTAATTAGTCTTTTTATAACCGTCTCCCTATTTTCTGTCATGCCAGATAAATTCTTTCCAAAAGCTGTATTTCAGAAAACTCAAAAGCAGCAATTCACACTGAAAAATGTGGGATAGGGCAGGGTAGATGATTACGAATTTAAAGTTTTTTCTACACATTATGAATTAATGTAAACTAAGAAAAAACTAAGAAAGAATAGTTGCTTCCACTGTTGACTAGTAAGCATAGCTTACTTAACTAATAAAACTGGATCATGGAAAATTTAGAGTTTACTTTTAAAGGATCAATTGCATTGAAAATCATTCTCCCTATATTTTTAGATTGATTGATTTGTTGGTAATTTTTTTTTCTTAAACTGAAAATGAAAAATGAAGCATGCTTAAAATACCAATGAAAATATCTTTTTTATCTTGACTTTTATTGCATGACTATTTGCATTGTGCTATAATTAAGCTGTTTTTTTTTAAAGGCAACAATTGTTTACTAAACATGATTAAAGCTTTGCTTTTTAAAATACACTTTATTTTTAGAGAAGTTTTAGATTACAGAAAAGTTACATTGAAAGTATAGGAGATTCCCATATAGCCCGTCCCCTTCCCCTTCCAAATTTTCCCTATTAATAACATCTTCGATTAGTGTTGTATATTTGTCATAATTTTGAACCAATACTGAAGCATCGCTACTAACCAACGTCTATAGTTTACATTATGGTTTATACTTTGCACTGTATGGTTTTATAGGTTTTGACAAACTGTATAATAGGTACAACACAGAGCATTTTTAGGGCATTGGGATTGTTCTGCATGATATTGCAATGGTGGATACAGGTCATTACACATTTTGTCAAAGCCTACAGCTTTGCTTTTAGATAGTATTTGTGCTTTTAAATGATATTGAGGATATTACGGTATGAGATTTAGTAAAATAATTTCTGACAGAAGATCATGGACTTCTTTTAAAAGGTCTTTCTTAATGTCTTATAATCGTACAGCATCTAGAATTACCTTTACTTTGAAATCTGAAATGAAAAAGGATTAGAGTATGCAAATATGAAAACCTCTAGCATATAGATTTCTGAGTCTCTCTTGGTATTATAGTCCTACCACTTGAAAGTGAATTATTTCAGAAAAATATTGCAATCAAGACATAAAATATAATAGACAATCAATATGCAGAATGCCAGCAAAACATCCTTGTTAAAGTCTTATGTGAGCTATGAATTATGCAAAATAACCAAGAGATCCTATTAAAAAGGTGATACATCTTCAGGATCCTAAGACATGAAAGACCATTTGAGCATTCCTCTCAAGGTTATTATGGAGTTATCAGAATTCCTCAGAGTCTGAAAGTTTTAAATGGAAACAGGGTAGTGAGGATATATTGCAAATTATATGCTGGTGGAGGAAAAATGCTACAGGAAAAAACTGGTGAAGTAATCAAAATTATTTATTTAGTAGGCCACTCATTTGTTTAAAAGCACAATTTATAAAGTAAAAGTCTGACTGCAGCAGTGATGTGATTGGTTAGAGCATGTACTTAAAAAAAATCCCATTAATATGCATAACATATCACCCAATAAGAATTTATATCTACTCAACTGTCCGAATTCAGTGTTTTTTTAGATGTGCCATTTAATGCTTTCAATTATGATTGTGCATGTATTGGAATGATTAAAAATGACACTGTCATTCAAGTATGACTAAGAGAACTTGCTTAATAATGAGAA